>CATIWK010531854.1:0-30368 GCA_949634005.1 Mallotus japonicus
CTAAAAGAAACTTCAAATAGCATGCTGCATATTTGGTCGTCATTTGTACACCACACGCCCTTCTTTCATTTTTAATCTTTACCGGTTAATTTATTTATTATTGTAATTAGGTTCAATTGCATCAGTATCATCAATTTGAACAATACATATTACCGTAAGAACCAAATAATATTGTCATCAAAATTGAGCTAGTTCAAGCAATATTGTTATTGCTAATAATTTTTTTCTAATTTCCGCATTTTATTTAATTTATTTAGAATCACTGATTATTATTGATTATTTTTTGTCATCTATCTTGCTTCTAGTTTGAATATTCTTTTGGCAGTATTTGTTGTCCTAATTAAATTCTAATTATTATCATAAATACATAAAAAAAAAAAAACATGATTCTTTTAATGGCGTAATTTTTTTATTAATGAATATATTTGTAGTTCAAAGATTTGATAAATTTATTCTAAATTTCTTTTAAAAATAATTATGGAGTCCACTCAAAAAAATTTTATTCAGGGGATGACTTGAATAAATAGTCCTTTTCTTTGAGTCTAATATTCGTTTATTTGCGGAAAATAAAAATATTTTCCTTTATTTTCATATGTTTAGATTACTAAAGAAAATAAATCAAAGAAAAATAAATTGTTAATCGACGGAAAATAACTTCAAAATAAAGAAAAATGATTTTTCATCCTTAGAATGGGAAATCATTTTCCAATGCTTACAAATAAAAAAAAATTACCTAAAATGTCCATTTTTTTTATTTCTTACTTCAGTTTTGCCTTTTTTTTTCTTTTCTCATTTATTTTCTTATTTTTTTCATTCTCTCCTTCTTTTTTCTTTTTTCTTTTTTTATTTTTATTTTCTCTTTATTTTTTTGTCTTCTCTCATTTTTTTTAGTTTCTCCTCATTTTTTACCTTCTCTCCTTCTTTTTTTATTTTTATTCTCTCCTTCTATTCTCTTTTTCCTCTTTTTTTTTATTTTTTTATTTTTTCCTCTGGTCCTCTTATTTTTTTTCCTTTAATTTGTAGTAAATATACATTAGGTCAATTACAAAGAGACAATTTGAATAATAAAAAGTGTTGATGTCACAAAAGATAATATTTTCCAATTGTTTTTTAATGTTGTAGCCAAACATCGAAAAATATTTTCTCTGAAAAATATTAAAATAAATTAATGAATGTATGCAAGTTTAAACGAGTTTAAAAAAATTAAAAAAATACAAACTATAAATTAAAATTATAAATTAAAGAATTGAAAATAAATTATAATATATTTAATAAAAATTATAATTTTATTCTAATAATATATTTTACAATATGAATTTATTTATTGTATATCTAAAATTAAATTATTAAATATTAAAATTGTGAACTGACTTGTAAATTTCTATTTAAATTTATTCGTAAATTTTACAAGTCAAATTTTATATAATTTAAGTTTAACTCATTTATTAAACCAACTTAATATATAAACTCGAATAAATTTTTATCTAACCAAATGCAGACTGCTTGCAAGCACTCGACTCATTTACAACCTCATTTATAATCCTAGGTGTAGCCAATTAAATTGGTATGAAAGTGCAAGAGGATTGGAAGTCACATTCAAGAATCTAATTAGAGATGACCAATTAAGGAGTTAGGTCGCAGCAAATCATGAAACACAACATGCAAGCTTTTAAAAGTATTCAATAGTCATTGACTAATTATTTATGTATAATAGAAAATTCAGACCTTGACTCTTTCCACGTTCAATCACAGTACTTCACACCTTCCATGTGAATCCGCATAATTCACACACATGCTCATTAACTGTCATGTGGATCATTAGCTAAACTATATATCGATTTTCCCTTCTTTTATTGAAAAATATTATTTTCTTTTTTAATTCTTAAATTATAAGTTATTTTATTAAATAATATTTGTTATATATATATATATATTTGAATAACCTAAAATAATGTAATTTTTTATTTTAATTAAAATATATTAAAAAGATTTTTTTAATTATTTATATATAATTTTTAATACGGTCAAAATTGACCTGCACCTATAAGTTTAGGAAAGGCAGTGTATTATTATCAACGTGTTTTTGCTTTTGAGGTCATTCCTGATCAATGGCAGTAGCTTCAATAATTCATCTTCATAGGTAAAACAAAAAGAAATTATAGGAAGTAATATTCATGAATTAGATCTATTAATTGGCAATTATTTACATTAAAAATTTGAAGTTGAAATCTCCTATTAATAACAAAATTTAATATTTTGAGCCTGAATTTATTTATTTGTGAAAATCAAATAAATATAAGTATAATAATTTATTTATTAAATAAATAAATAAATTATTTATTTATTTATTTGAATAATTTATTTATTTATTTAATTTTATATATATGTAAAATTCAATATAGTCTCTTTTATTGTAAATTTTTATTTTAATGAAAAAATAAAATTGTGCAATCATGATTTAGATATTATGATAGATAATATGTAATAGTCAAATTGTTCTAAATGAGGTTATTTATAGCTATAAATAATCAGCCTTCTATAGATAGTTAATATATTAATGAATTAAAAAATATTAAGTATTAAAAATATTATTTCAAAATTTTTAAATTTCACAAATTATAAGATTAGGTTAATTAAATCAATTCAAGTACATAATAAAAATTAAGTAAATACTTATACTCAACTCAAGAATACAAATAAGTAATTAACTGTTCATTATATAAATAATTGTTCAAAAAAAATCACACTTTAAAAATATTTTCACTATTATTCAACATCAATAAATATCCTGTTTAAGAAAAAAATTTAAAAAATTAACTAATCATTGAGAAAAATAATTAATAGATTGATAGTAATTAAACTTGTACAAAATCAAAGCATTTTAATTCCAATCCACTAGGGCACAAACCAAGCCTCCCAAGCATGTTGCCAAATCATTAGCGGTCCCCATGAGCATGGCGATGGTTGATTTTTGCTTAATCAAGCGAAACCATGAGAAGTGAAGTGGGAGCAAGGAAGATGGGGAATAACTTCCTTTTTAGTAGACAAAAACGGTCCTACCCTGTAACCCACTCCATCACGCCAGCTGCTGCTGGTGCTATTTCCTTGGCATCTCCATAATTCCGACACGAGCGTACAAAAGAACCGCCGACCTATTTGGTTTGCAGCTCCTCCAGCCTTTGTCGCGTGCATCTACATCTATCCTCCTCTCTTTCGCGTTCATCTACATCTATCCTCCTCTCTTTCGCGTTCGTACCCCGCTATGAGCTAGCGCTGAGTTTGGTGGTCCTTTCTTCACTGGCTATCTTGGCTAGGTTTAATGACATTAACTTTGATTCTTGTCTCTTCTTATTTTGATTTGTTTTACCACTTTATATCTAAATATTTTGTGAAATTATTTATATACAATTCTTTGTCAAAGAATTTTAAAGTGTGTTTGATATAAATGAATTTCATAAAATTTTATGAAATTTATTTACAAATCCAAATGATATATGTTGGTTTAAATGAATTTTATATGGAATTCATTTGTAATTCCAAATTTTTAAATTTGTGGAATTGATTATAACTAAATTAAATTCTATCAAAATGACTGAAATTTTCAAATAAATTATGATGATGCACGGCCCAAATCCTGACACACGGGTAGGCAGAGTATCGGCTTAGCTGGAGCAGGTGCTTGTCGAGGACAGATCCAGGCGGTGTTCCTCCCTGCATAGAACAGTAGACAGTCAGACAAACGGGATTTCTTTCTCACGGCTTGTGCCCCGTGCGGCTCAGACGGGATTCCTCCTTCACTGCTTGTGCCCCGTGCGGCTCAACCAGGATTCCTTCCTTACGGCTTGTGCCCTGTGCAGCTCGTAAAAGGCGTCTCGTGTGGGGGAGGGAAGCCCTCCTGACCGACACGAGGTATTGTCCCGTCTCAGCTCAGAGCGGGTTTTGTTCCCAGAGGAGGCGCCTCGGTTAGGGAGGAGGGACTTGAGCCTTATAAAGACTCAAGCCCCTCTATTCCTTACCAATGTAGGATTTGGTGTATCATCAAATTCTAAAAAATTTAAGTTTGTACTTTTAAATGACTAAAATATCTCTCTTTATTTTTATTTTCAAAAATATCTTTATATTTAAAAGTTTATTTTTGACAAAAATTTGAATTTAAGATTTATATCAAACACAATATAACAAAATATGAAATTCATTTTAAATGGATTCCATAAACTATTTATTTGAACCAAACACATTTTATTAATAAAAATTCATTTGAAAATAAATTTTATTAGGAATTCATTTGCAAATGAAATGAATTTTTTGGTAGAATTGAATCAAACAAGGGCTTAGAATTCGCATTCAGGGCCATTATTTTTGTTCGAGAGAAGCAATTCGACTATTGTTAAAATAAGGTGAGTTACTTTTTTTTATTTGAGATTTAGTCAAGATTTTATTTATAATTTATGGTATTTTCAAATGTAAAAAAAAAAAACATCACAACGCTTTTTGAACTATTCATATTTATACTAATATCATCACCAATGTATGTGCAAATTAGCAAATTTGTACATATATTTAGCGTGAAATGGCTCCAATCCCATATCAAAACCAACATTAAATTGATGTTAGTGAACAGTGCGACAACAAATTTGTTGTGTACTGATTATCAACACCAAACATTGTTCACTTTTTTGGTCAAAAAAAAAAAAAAACATTGTTCACTTTTTTTTTGGTTAATTACAAAATAATTCATATACTTTTACATTTGTAATATTTGAGACCAATTTTAACTTTACATTATTTTAATTTCCTTTTTCATGTGATAATTATTTTGTTTACTTTTTTAATTAAAGAATATAAATTTATTTGGATGTATTATGATTTATATTTTCAAAATTAATATGAATATTTTTATTAATTACATATTGTTGAAAAAATAAAAATAGAAATAAAATATGCACACTTCTTTGGTGATGTGTCATAGCGTCACAGCGCTATACTTCATCCCAAAATACCACTGTAATAAGATTTAATTATGCATAGAAATAGCTATAATATTTTATAATTTTGAATTTCTATGTAGACATAGCTTGTAATTCTGCACAATTCTACACATATATTATTAACTATATGTACATAATATATTCACATGAATATATAATAACATTACATAAATATTGAATACATTATCAAACATTACATAAATATTAAAAACATTACATAAATCTTAAAACATTACACAATTACTAAAAAAACTACAAAAATATTAAAAAGGGTTATTTGCAACAAAAAAAAAATCCTGACTTTAGCATTTTTTGTAATTTAATCACAACTTGTCTATAGCCTATTATATAAATGCATGTACCTATATGAATTTGTCACTTTGTCCCTATATTTTCATGAATTTGTGACTACTACTATGTGTAAGCTGATGTGTCTTGCCAACAGCGCAATTAGTGTTTATATATTAAGCTATATTCAAGTTAATGTGTTAATTTAGCAAAACTAGAAGTACGAGGGGTAAAGTGACAAATTGACGCAAGTGCAAGTGTATGTGAATATAATTATGGATAACAGCGGTCGGTTTTGGTTCAAAATTGAAGCGATTAACTGAAAATATTCAAAAAGAAAATTGAAACCAAACCGAATAGTACAGGAACAAAACTGGACTGAATTGAACTGAACCAATTCAGTTTGGTTCAATTAATCGGTTATTAACTTTATTTTTAAAATAATTTCTAAGTTTTTATTTATTAACTTAATTTTTTGTAAAATTTATTCATCAACAATATAACTAAAAATAAATTTTTTCTTATAATTTTAATATTTAAACATATTTTTTAAAAATCAATGTACTTAATATAATATTTTATAATATATAAATAAATATTTGGTCAGTTCAATTTTTTTTTCAATTTTTTGCCTTCAAAAACAAAGCCAAACTGATTAACTAATTTTTTTTTATTTCTATGACCTAATCGAACTGAACCGATCGGTTCAGTTCGATTAATCAATTTTGACCGATGTTTGCACACCCATAGATATAATATGCCCAAATATATATTATTAGTGGGATCTAATGAGTTCCAATGCAATCTAATATGCAGTGGCTTTGAAATTTATCCCAACTTTGAAAGGCCTTAGGGGGTGAATATGACTAACTAAGATTTTGAGTGAAGTTTAAGAAGAATTAACAATCAAAAAGAAAATTAGAAGTAATGAATGAGATATTTAAAACACAAATAATTAAAGGAGTTCAGATTATCAACAATATCATGTCTCCACCTAACTTATCCCCAAGTTAGAATTTTTAATCCACACACAATTTTATTCACCAAAATAGTTACAAGTGTTTTTCAAAGTTCAACACTAAACCTTTACAAGAATTTTTTTCTATGCTCAATACTAACTTTTTCACCAAGTGTTTTAATGCTCATACTCAACTTGTGCCCAGTTATTTTCAAGTCTCATACTTCAATTTTCCCACAAGAGTTTTCAAAGCTAATTGTCAACCTTTTACTATGTGTGGCTTTCACAATGACTCAACACTAACCAATTTTAATTGATTTCTCACTATCAACTTCTTAACCCCAAGAAAGAGTAGAGGAAAGAATCCTATCAACTAAAAACTTACCCAACTCTGAATAGAAGGCTAATCACAAACTCAACAAGAGTTTGTTTACATATAAATGATATACAAAGATAAATATAAAAGAAACAAAAATCGGCTTAATAAATTTCTATAATAAATTTTCTCTACCAACTCTTTAACTCTTTAACTCTTTAAATGAAGTCTTAAGCTTATATTTATACTAGAGGGTATACAACTAACTATTGAAGCTTTGATTTTTGTCCCAAACAAATTTTCATCTTCAATTCATATTTCTTTCACTTTTTGCAGAATTTGGCATGCTCATAATTGTGAGGATGCATATCACGATCGTGGAGAACAAAAATGTAGTCATTGTTTGTGCAAACTAGTCGTTAGGAGCTATAGAATAGGAGTCACGAGCTTTCTTACATTTATGACTAGGATCATAAAGAGGACTGGCTTCAATTTGTTCTTTTAGCTCTTAAAACCCTAGGATCGTGAAGAGAGGATCACAATTGTGATGAGCTTCCTCACGATTGTGATGGAGATCGTGAAGAGGCCCATCCTCTTGAACGTTGGCTTCACTTGACTCCTTTAAAATTATGGGAATGCTCAAGATCGTAATACTACTTATGAGCATCCTTGTCATATTTTGGACACATTTTGAGTTCCATAACTTCATCCATTAAGCATGCCTTTGGTTCTAACTAAAATATATACTTAAACAGACATGTTAGTAATAAAAACTAATTATTAAAGTTAAAATTAAAGTTAATTTGAGATTAATCAACACTTTAATCATGCAAAGGCTCAACATCATGCATAACTATAATTTCAATATAGCAAATAAAATAAATGTACAAAAAAAATGCCAATAGTAATATGAATGATATATATGTATGTGTATATATATATACATGGTGGGGTCCGTACAACAGAAGAAGAAAAACGAAAAGAAAATAAAGATAATATTATAGAAAACACAATTTTAGACTTAAACTGTGGAATATAAGTATATCAAACACAAATAGAAAATACAATAATAGAAAAAATAAATAATTTAGAAGGAGAAAATCCCTTAGAAAAATGGGAAAAACATAGAACAATCATACCAATAAGAATTAAGGAAGAAAATAAAAATAAGATTATAAAAGGAAAACAAATAAAAGCAACACCAATAACATTAAAAGAATATGAAATTCATATTCAAGAAAATGTTAGAAAAAGGATTTTGTAGTCCCTTTACTAGTCAACATAGTTGCAGTGCCTTTATAGTAAATAAACACTCTGAACAAAAAAGAGGAAAACAAAATTAGTCATAAATTATAAACCACTTAATAATCTATGCAATAGATTTTCTTACCCAATACCAAATAAACATGTATTATTTAGAAAATTAGAAAATAAAAATTAATTTTCCACTGTTGATTTAAAATCAGGATTTTATCATTATAAGATAGAAGAAAAAGATAAACATTGGACAACATTTAGCAAACCTCAAGAATTGTATGAAATGAATGTTTTACCATTTGGATATTTAAATAGTCCTGCTGAATTTCAGAAATTTACTAATGAAATGATGGAACCATTAAAAGAATTTGTTTTAGTATATATTGATGATATTTTAATATTTTCTAGTACATTAGAAAAACATTTTAAACACATATTATTATTTGCAGAAAAATGTGAAGAAAAATTATTAGTTTTAGGAAAAGGAAAAAGTAAGATAGCTAAACTAGAAATAGAATTTTTAGGATAAGTAATTAATAATAAATAAATTAAATTACAACCCCATATAGCCCAAAAATTATTAGAATTTCCTGAAAAACTAACAGAAAAAAGACAATGATTTGTATGTATATGATAAATATTTTCATTATTTTTATTTAAAATACTGATACTAGTATTTTATTTACTAAATAGCTCATGTGTCTTTTTTAATAGTTAAAATTTTTAATTGTTAATTTTTTTTTTGCTTTCATATTGTTTACTATATAAATATTTAATGACCATTTAAAATATATATTTTATTATAAATATTTTTCATAATTTTCAATAGTATAAGATTATTAGAAACAAATTACCTATATATTTTTTAATTAGATAAAAAATTAAATAATTTTTTAATGTTTAAAATGTTTTAATAAATCTAGTTGAATTATTTTAGTAAATTTAGAGGACTTAATTGATGAAAATTAAAACTATAAAAATATAATAAATAAATTTTTAAAATATAAAATCTAATTATCATTAATTTTTTCCTCAAATAAATAAAATGTATCAATAAATAAAAGTTTAAATGTTATTGTAAACAAAAGTATAAATATATACGATTTTAAGGTAAACAATTATAAAAACATATAAAGTAAAAGAAATATATATTTCTTTATAATACGATATTGTTGTTGTAATGCATTTTTATAACAAAGCGATATGTTATTCATTGTTTATTTATTTATTTTTTATTTTTTATTTTTTTTGAGAATGGAAGTAGAGGGAAGATCAACACCCTCAACTTCTAAATGGAGCCGACCACGTGGCTGAAACTAGCCAACCCGTAAATGGAGCCGACCACATGGCTGAAACTAGCCAACCCTAAACGAGTAGCTCAATATTGGGGAAAAAGAGGATTGAATCCCCAACCTCCACTCACACCTTTAAGCATTTGACCACCATATCAAGTGCTCAAAGGCTATTCATTATTTATTTATAATTTATATGTATGATGAAAACTTTTATTTATTATTATTATTATTTTTTTAACAGATGAAAATGTTTATTTGATACTCAATAATTGGATCACTTTTAGGTAGGTTATTTTCTTGGTTGATAATTATGAATGTTGCTTTTGTCACGTATTTTTATTGTTATAACAAATTTATAATTGTATTTATTATTTATTTTATTATTATTATTTTTGTATATGTAATGAAAACTCAATTATTCCATCACTTTTAGTTCAATTATTTTTTTTTCTTGGTTTTTATAAATTTTTGCTTATGTATATATATACACAATTTAACTGACAACAAATAAATGATTAGTCACTCATAATTTGTAATGATAAAATAAATAAGTGATATTGACGTTTGGTCAAAAGGCTATACAAAAAGAGAATATGAATCATCGGCAGCCATCCGATCCCACAATTTCAACGACTCAGAATCAAGAAATTTGCTTTGACAAGTTCAACGCAAATACATAGCTGACGCGTGTCAGGCTGACCTATCTTAGGCTAAATGTCGTTCAATGTAATAGTATCAGACGATACATCAACAGGCGTTAGCGTAGTATCGGCTGTACTGTACACACGTAATATACATTATATAGTATAGGTATCTTTTACCAGGATCAAGTCCCCTCTTATTTCTTTGTCAGAATTTTTTTTTTTTTTTTGAACAACACTTTGTCAGATTTTTAAAGGGTTTCTATAGATTCCAGGCTTCAACTGGTCCCCATCGTACAGGATCCTATCCCCCCCTATGATAATCTCTATATAATTATTTTAACTAATAAAGCATTTAATGATACTCTGCACAGAAAAGTATAAAAAAGAAAAATGGAAAATCTAAGAAAATGCAGCACTTATGTATCCCAATCGAACGCCTCGAAAAAACGCGCTCAGAAAATGGAAATTGAGATGCACCGTTTCTTATCCCTCCTTCGCGCCAAAGCGAAAAAACCAAACGCCGTGACATTTGGGGTCTACAGTTACCCGCAATTCCCTCCATCACCATCCAAAAATAACACCCACCAAACATCCAATTCCAGCGTGGGAAGGAAGTGCAAAAGTGCAGATGTTGGAAAAAATAAAAAATTATGGGAAATTCTTACCTATATTGAATGTATATACACCTAATGGTAGGATTTAAAACATAAGACACATGCCTTATTTTTATCAATTAACTTACTAACATTTTAATGTATTGTCTTAAATCCTACCATTGGGTGCAATACACCCAATGTAGGCAAGACTTTCCCAAAAATTATATATATATATCTTACATAGTGCATTCTATGGTTACTTTATTTTTTATAAAGTAAAATATACTTTATTAATAATTACTATTGGATGATAAAATATACTTTCATCTAATGGTGATTAAAATAAATTAAAATAAAAGTAACTATCAATCAAAGTAACCATAGAATTTCTCTATATTACACCCAACTATATTTTTAAAAAGCAAATTTCATTTGGAATAAATACATAAATGACATTTAAGCTTTTTCACTTTGGTGTTCGAATAATTTTTTTTTCAAGATAGTAGAACTGTAAAGAATTTCTAAAATTATATCTCTAGCAGGTTTTATAGATTAAAAGTGTTTATATGTATTATTTTAAACAATAAATTGACTTGAATCCCTTTTTAATAATAGCTTCATTTTTATTTTTAATTTAAAAATTATTTTTCACTTATATGATAGAAAAATATATTGAATATTATTTAAATAAAATAAAATAAAAATTAAACTATTATTATTGAAAAATGAAAATAAAATAAAAATTGATTTCATTTTTAAATTTATCAAAAAGAGTGAAAAAAAATATAATTTAACTAAAATAAAAATACAGGTATAAGTTTATTTATTATAATTAAAATAAAAAAATAAAATAAATTTTTAATGAATAAAAATTTATTTGACTAAAATCATGAATAAAAAATTAAATTCAACCATTGTAATTAATTTTTCAATTAAATATGATAAATAAATTTTTTTCATTTTTAATTGAAAATATAAAAATTTTAAAATAAGACATATAAGCACTTTAACCTATAAAATCTGCTAGAGATGCCATTTAAAATTTTTTTTATAGGTTCAAACACCTAATTATGAAAAACAATTGTTCGAATACCAAATAGTGTAAGTGCCCTAAAGGAAAGTGAATAGGGCATGAAAAATTAAAAGGTAATTAGAAGGAAATTGAAAGACGATTTAGGAGAAGAAAAGAAAATGACACAAGTATTTAAAGAGTTCGGTTTCTTAATTAAACCTATGTCTCCACCTAATTCTCCCAAGTTAGGATTTTCAATCCACTTTAACCTATTCACTTAAATTGATTTGTACACTTTGAGTTTTGAGGCTCAACTCAAATCTTACAACCAAGAGTTTTCTAGGATCACTCTTAACCAAATCCCAAGTGTTTTAAATGGTTAACACTTAAACCAAATCCTTCTATACCTAGTTCCTTACTTCCCTTCTTAACCCAAGAAAATTAGAAGATAAGAACCTAAGTTAGAACACAACTCCCTCTCAAAAGAGTAATTTAAGAATCCAAGAAAATTTGAAGGAGTATTAATGCACAATTGTTCTAAAAATTTTAATTTTCACAACCAACACTTGTCTAACTTCCTAAATGAACCTTCAACACTTATTTTTATAGTTGGAGATCAAAAACTAGCTGTTAGAGTGTATTAACTTCGTCTTTAACCTTCACCATACTTTAATTAGTGCATTTCAGCTTTTTGTAGGAAAGCTGCTCACGATCATGAGGGCATGGTCATGATCTTGATCCCTGAAAAACTAGTAGTTGGATCCCAATGTTACCGTTGTGTCTCTAGGTTAAAGAGTGTCACGATCCAATCATGATAGTGAGTGCAAATCGTGATGCATCTCAGGCTGTCAAGGCTTCACAAACTTCTTGAGCTGAACTCTTGATTATGAACTGGATGCCTTTGATCACGATCAGCTCTTGATCGTGAGGGGTACTTGTGAGCGGTCCAGGCAACTTTGTCTTCATGGTCTGAACTAGAGGTCACGATCTGGATCCCTTGTCACGATCAGCTCCCGATCGTGAGTAGTATAGAGTGCTTTAAGGAATGAAGTCCTCTTCAATCTTCAACTAGTGAGTATCTCAATCGTAATGGGTGCTCCTAAGGGATTTCAAATGGCTTGTTTTGAGTTGAAGTTGTTGTAGAACGTCTCTCATTTGTTCCTTAATGATTGGTCATGCTCTAAGGGTCTTTATAGTTGATATTTTGATGTCTTGAATAAGCTCCAAGTGTCATGAGTATATTGAACTTCATTTGCCCAAGGAATTTGCTCTAAATCACACGTGAATCCATTTACAACTCATTTAATTATTTGTGTTGTGTTGGGTCGTGTCAACCCAACAAGACACAACACGGCCCATTAAAAATTCATATAATTTATTATAATTTTAAAAATAGTAAATTAGTCATTTATCGTAAATTTTTTTTATAAAATAATATTTTTATAATGCAAATTTCTAAATTATAGACATTATTTTTTATTTTTTTTTGTGAAAAATAGTATTTTATGTAGGGATATGTACAATTTTGATCCCTTTAGTACCCTTCTAATAAATATTGTTGAAAATGTATGCTTTAATATTAAAATAATATGCATTTTCAATGCTAAAATCATATAATGAGTAATATATCATTCAACTAACTAAAACAAACTCACAAAAAAAATAAATTTAGATGTATTTTCAATTTAATTATGAATATAAAGAAATGATTTTTAAAATAAATTTATAATATTTTTAAAAATAACAAATTAGTTAAATTGATCATAAATTATATATAGGATAAATTTATTATTAAAATTTAATGTTATATTAATGTTTCTCATAAAATAATTATGATATTAGTTAGAAAAGTACTAAAGTGTAAAAAAAATATGTAACACGGTGTACTTAAATGCCAAAAAAAAAACCACAAGACTGGTTTTGGTAAAAGGCAAAATCATAAGGATCCAAATTGTACTTATCCCTTTTATATATTATAAATGTTATACATATTAAATGTGTTGTGTTAAATTTTATGACCCACAGAACCCATTTAAATAAATGGGTACACATGTCGTGTTCGTGTAACCTCTTAATTTTCTGTCGTGTTAGGATTAAAATTTTTGACACGATTAATAAATGGGTCATGTTCGTGTTAACCCTAATTGTGTCAGTAAAGTGAGTCAACCCGATACGAACGTGACCTACTAATCCGTTTTGACACATCTAACTATCTGTTATCTGCAAATGCTATCAATTATTAGCTACTATAAACAGTTGAACCAAATGAACCCTAATTTATGATTAGTTATGATTATAGTATTTTTATATAAAATTAATTTTAGAGTTGAGAATAATATTAGTCATAAGAATATTGAAGAAATATTATATAATTATTTAAATAAAAAAATTTTCAAAATTGCAATGAATTGTAGCTATATTAAGTTTATAATATTAGATTGTTATAGAAATAAACACTTTAATATTTTTAAAAATTTATTTAATTAAATAATAGTATCAAAGTATATATTTAATAATTTATTTACTATCACGAGTTCAAAATTTTTTTTGTTTATCTATGAAACACATGATTATTTTCTAATATATATATATATGTGTGTGTGTTTTTGTTGTATCTTTTAAAGAACATATAAAATCTATAAATCAATTAAAAATTTAAACTGTAATTAAAATCATAATAATGTGATTTTTTTTTTTGAGAATTTAATAACCTAAAATGCACACAGCACAATGACACCACACACCATCTAATAAAACCATGACAATTTTGTTAGACGCAGAATGATATATATGCTACACACACGCTCTAAGTTAGCGATGTGAAATCCAAGACCAGAGATAAAACGTCATGAAAACCTTACACCTATCCACACCACACACATATTTATCTTTTTTTTTTTATGAAAAAACTTATATATTATTGTTTATTTATTTATAAAATATAAGTTAAATATATTAATGAATACTTAAAATTATTTAAAGATGTAAGCTCTCCTACACTTAAATCTAAATATACTAAATTATAAAATTGATATATCTTAAACACATTAAGATTTACATGGTAGAGAACTTGTGAGTCTAAATTAAAGAGAGTTTAAAAACGAGTATTCAAAATTTTTTTGAATCCCCCAAAATTAAATAGGTTAATGATGTAGCTTCTTTTAAAATATGCTTCCTTCCTTCCATTTTAATTGTCGGTTAAGGTAGTATCATAAAAATTAAAAATTCTATTTAATAGATATAATTATAGGTGTAAATGACTATATAACCTTCTTTTAGAAATCTAAAAATTAGTGTGAATCACAGTTACTCCAATAAAAAACTTACTCTAAAATTAAAATATGGGTAAAATTAAAAAGAAAAATTTATTTTTTTATTGATAATCTAAAAACGTCATTTGGAGTGAAGTAATTTTTTTTTAAAATACAATTAAAATGAAACGAGGAGAGTATATAAAAATAAAAGTAAAATTAAGAGTTTGATCCTTGAGTTTAATTTTTTTTTTTTTATCAAATTGAGTTTAAAAAAATTTGGAATTGGATTCTGGGAAGTGAATAATTCTTTCAATTTATAGCTAAATTTATGTCTAAATCTAATGGAAAAAAAAAAAAAGGATTGCAAGCAAAGCATATTGGGCCCACAAATAAAGAGGGGGTGTCGGGTGTTAGATAAAACCAAACCTGTAGTTACAGAAAGACGACAACAACAACAAACGGCCGTTTACTATTCTCTCACTCTCTTGCACTTTCTCTCACTCTCTCTCTTTTTTTTTCCTACTGCGACCGCTGGTACTTTTTCATCTTCTTCACACACAACAGTAACAGTTTCAGTCGGTGAGATCATTAGTTTAAAAAAGAACACGGCAAACAGTGAGACCACAAAAAGTATCCATTAATTATGTACACAAACAAGGAAGAGTAATCGTTCAAAAAAAAAGAAAAAAGGAAGAGTACAATATGAGTAAGCCCCTGCAATGAGCGTGCTTTTTATCTTCAGTACTTGCCTTTAAACAACAATCATCATCACCACCACCACCAGTACCAGCTGCCGTCACCACCACCATCAGCGGAGATCTTTTTTTCTTTTAGTTTGATCTTTTAGTATGGGAAGTGCAACGTCCGATGACGGGTCTGATGAGCAAAGTGAGAGATGTGGAAGCTACAGTTTGAGTGCCGATGTAAGTGAGTCAGAGAGTAGTAGTAGTTTCTCGTGTCGGCGGTTTGAAGGTGAAGGTGCTTCTACTTCCATCGCTTCCTCTCCTCCTTTATCCTCTACTACTACAGCTGCCGGTCTCTGTTTTCAAGCTCCGGTTTTGCTTCCGAAAGATATCATGCTTTGGGACATTAAACCTGAGAAACGGGACACAGATTTATCTGGTACTGCATACTATAATTCTGAGGGATTTCCTGTTAATTTTCCAGATTTGGAGTCATTTTCCTTTAGTATCCATTTAGTTTAGATTCCTTGGCAACAAACAAGGAATTATAATTATAATTATAATGTCAACTGCAATTGTTGCAGTTCTCATTATGTGTATCAGTTGAAGATCATATGTTTCTAGTTGTTTCTGTATTCAGTAATTTGTCTTTTTCCTCTGTTTTTCTTTTTAATATATGCATAAATTGTTGTAGAAGTGGAAATGATGAAAGAGAGATTTGCTAAGCTTCTTCTAGGAGAGGACATGTCTGGAGGTGGTAAAGGAGTCTGTACTGCACTTGCAATCTCAAATGCCATCACTAATCTTTCTGGTTTGTTTGTGTATTCAATTTAATTATTTCTGCTTTTTTTTTTTTAAAATATAGATGTGTATTTCTGTAACTATATTAAAACACTTTATTGTTATTGGTTGTTGCAGCAACTGTGTTTGGTGAGCTGTGGAGGTTAGAACCATTAGCCCCGCAAAAGATATCGATGTGGCGAAGAGAAATGGAATGGTTATTATGCGTGAGTGATTCAATTGTTGAGCTTGTTCCTTCAATTCAACAATTCCCTGGTGGGGGTACTTATGAGGTCATGGCGGCTCGGCCACGCTCTGATTTATATGTCAATTTACCTGCACTGAAGAAGCTCGATGCTATGTTGATTAGCATGCTTGATGGGTTCTGTGAGACTGAGTTTTGGTATGTTGATAGGGGAATAATTGTGGCCGATGGTGGTGATTGTGATATATATCCGTCCAGTATTTCTACTGGCAGACCTTCAATCAGACAGGAAGAAAAATGGTGGTTGCCTTGTCCTAAAGTACCATCAATTGGGTTATCTGAGGATGCAAGGAAAATGTTGCAGCAGTGTAGGGATTGTACAAACCAGATATTGAAGGCAGCTATGGCAATTAATAGCAGTGTGCTTGCTGAGATGGAGATACCCACTGCATATTTGGAGACCTTACCTAAGGTATTCATGGTTTGTTTCTCTTCAATTGAAGTGTCTTGCTTCACTTCAGTAACTGCTCATCTAATTTGTGTACTAGTTTCCATTTTTATTCATCTTGCTTCACTTCACTAACTGCTTATCTAGTTAGTGTACTATTTCCATTCTTATTCATCTCGTTTCACTCCAATAAATGCTTATCCATTGTTCTAGTTTCTTATTCATTTTTTTTTTGTTTTTTTAATCTTGTTTGGGTCATTAAATTGCACCTTGAGAGGTTTACAATCTCATCATATACCCTGACTTCCGTATTTAATTTAGTGGTTGGGCTTTCAAAGCCAAACATAGAATGCTGTGAGATTGGTTTCATTTCACCTGTTCTTATTTCCAAACAATAATAACTTTTTTGGTGCCTTTAATGATATGCTTTAGTAAGACTCCCAATGAAAATCTGATTTCACAGCAGGCAAATGATATCTTTAAACTTTAGTCTCTTTCTCAAAAAATGGAAAGCCATATTAATTGTAGCTGAAAGAATAGAAGGCATAAAGAAATGGTTCTAAATATTACAGTAGATATAAGACTCTGGAGTTTGTTATTATCTGAGGCAATGACAGAATATAAACTGGAACAAGTGAAACATTCTGGTATTTCTGTTGCAACACAA
The DNA here is from genome assembly GCA_949634005.1 of Mallotus japonicus. Lineage (NCBI taxonomy): Eukaryota > Viridiplantae > Streptophyta > Magnoliopsida > Malpighiales > Euphorbiaceae > Mallotus > Mallotus japonicus. The sequence goes on from CATIWK010531854.1 coordinate 17,392, forward strand.
AGTATGAGGGCATGCAAATGTGTGTTCAAAAGAATTATGAGATAAGAGGCTTAGTCTTACCATTGGATGGTTTATATATATACATATATAAAGTTCTATTGCTAATCTTATAACATAGATCTGGTAAAATTTAAATGTTATCTATGAATTCGGTATCAAGCTGAGCTGAATATATTGGTACTTGTTTGGAGTGAGAGATGTAATAGAACCCTTTTATACAGAATCTTACCGAAGTTTCTCCTGTTATTGCATAATGTATTTGTCAACTTAGTGGAAAGATGAGCATTGTTGCATGGCTAAACAGTCTTCTAAACTGTAAACTCCTTGAAGTAAAACTTGTTCTAATCTTAAATCTCTTTGGAATTGATCGACTTTATCAGTGTTATGCTCTAATAGCTTACCTCTACATGACCAAGTCTCTTGGTGATTATCAATTTTACTTGTGGAAATGTATCTCTTTGGCTGAGACAGCATTTACAACTCTGGGAAATAATGTATGATAAAGGGAAATAATTTCATACAATGAGTGTTGCACAGATAGAAGTTGAAATGCCTTGTTTACACATTATTCATGCACATTTTATGTTTTAGTGAACTACAGAGTTGTAGTTTCTCGTTCTTCTTTTTCTAATCCATCTGCAAACATTTTATTGTTCCCTCACCTTTTGCTTTCTTTTTGTGCAATTGCTATCAGAGTGGAAAATCTTGCCTGGGAGATATCATCTACCGCTACATAACAGCTGAGCAATTCTCACCAGAATGTCTTCTTGATTGCCTAGACCTCTCAACGGAGCATCACACACTGGAAATAGCAAACAGGATTGAAGCAGCAGTGCATGTCTGGAAGCAGAAAGATCAGAAAAAGCACACAAATCACACAAAAGTTAGGCACTCATCATGGGGAGGCAAGGTCAAGGGTCTCGTTGCTGACACCAAGAAAAAGAATCGTTTTCTGGCCCAACGAGCTGAGACCCTCTTACAGAGCCTAAGGCTTCGTTTTCCGGGCCTTCCTCAGACAGCACTGGATATGCACAAGATTCAATACAACAAGGTATTTTCTCCAGGCCTTCAGTAACATCACCAAAGTAATAATTACTTACTAATCTTGACTGCTAAGATTAAGTAATTACACATACAACGTGCTACATTATCAGTGTGTAGGGACAGACTTAGTGGAGGCTATCTTGAGAGGCTTCAGTAACTATAAAAACACAAGATGCCAATTCAGTTTTTACTGTTCATTATAAATATATATAGGCAGAGCGCACAACACGTGGTTATTATATGTGGGTAAATCTTTTGTTGCATTATTCCATGTCGTATTTCTTTCTTGTAACCACTGATGTAGTTAGCCTTGCAGTTGGCTTACTCTTTTTTATTAAAAGACTCAAGGAAAAAGGTCAATTTAAGTGTTTTTTTTTTTCCTTGCAGGATGTTGGACAATCGATTCTTGAAAGCTATTCAAGAGTAATGGAGAGCCTGGCCTTCAACATCATGGCAAGGATAGATGATGTTATTTATGTAGATGATGCCATGAAGCGAAGTGTTGCAGCAGAATCAATGTCCCTATTCAATAGGAGTGGTTTGGGTGGCCTTCCAATCCAGAAGCGAATGTCTCCTAGCCCCTTTTCCATCCAACACAGTCCCTTTACCTCTCCGTTTGCAACCCCAACATTCTATTCGTCCACACCAGTGGCCGGAAGCCCAGGACGGGCACCATCCTCTTTAAAGAGGAGTGACATTAAGGAAGCATCTGATCAAAAGTCTGAGAAACCATGCCCAGATGATGTTGAGAAGGTTTGGTCATACGCTGGCAACCTAAGTTCAAGAAGGGTTTCTAGAGATGCTCCTGAACGAGATTGACTTTTCAGGGGGTCAAGTGAAATCTGAGTTACATAGATGTGATTAGCGCCTTGTGGCTTTTGGGGTCCTATAATTGGTATCTAACCTTGTATATTATTCTTTAGCCATAGAAAGATCATGTTCTAAAATTTTGATCGTACCTCCTTGGTCCTCAGTTGTAATAGCTAAAAGATTGTTATCTATGCTGCTCAAAAAGTATTATAGAATAGATGAATGATTACCATCTATTCTGTTTAACGATGTTATGCTCTTGTGCCATGAAGTCACAGATTTTTGTCGTCCACAGTTTAAGATCTAAAGTTAATTGGAGCAAAAAATTCTCTTTGAAAAAATCTAAAATACTAACGTTGGCCTCATACTCGACCTTTGTTTTTTTTTTTTTTGAATTATCTGTGCTTCCTGGATTTATACTCTGGTCTTTTGTATCTGTAATGTTGTTCCCTTTCTCAGTTCTGATATCTAATTCCAGTGCATTCCACAAAATAATAATAATAATAAATCATCAAGAATATACTGCTAACAAGGGAAACGTCTGTGTAAATCCATAATCAGCTTGCATGAACTTAATAGCAGAAACTAGCTAAAGATTTGGTTAAAGTCTGGCTGACCAAGATTATGAAAGGAAATACAGCAGGCTAATAAGAAAGGAAACTACATAATTAGTTTATTACTGGACTACCAATCACTTGAGATCAGCCTAAATTAAAAAATGGAAAACTGAAGACACCAAGAACCATTGGCGCCACCACAATATGCATGTTGCACTGGGTGATCAACAAATTTCTGTGGTAATCTCGAGTTGGCGGCTCTTTACTTGCTTGCTACATTGCAGACTTATGAATTAACTCGGGTGCTTACCATGAAACTGATCAGGCTTGTAAAAATTCGAGTTCATGTTCATATTCTTTGATTATAATGCTGGAATCATCTCTGGCCCTGAGGTTTTTTCTTCTATAAACAAAGAGAAGCCCACTACCATTACAAGATTGAATGTTTGTCTCTAAATACCAGGTCATGTTGAAAAACTAGCAGGTCAGCAGAGCAGAATATTTACAAATCATTTTACAAAGAGAGCTCTGCGAGCTGACTTTGAGTTTGCACCTGTCACATTAACAAAATCAGCAATTAGAATGCGATTGTATGGGGGGACGTATATTCATGAACAAGCCATGAATCAGTATTGCTATTGTATTGCTAGACACTCCAGTAGATCTAAATATGTGCAGACATTAAGATAAAATAATGAGCCAATAACATTTTCGCTCATCCCCAGCTTCATTTGAAGTTCTATATATCGGCAAAAAAATTTCTACCTTCGCAAAGGAAAATCTAAGAAACAGGAACATTTTCACTCATCACCCAGCTTCATCTGAAGTCCTGTATATCAGCAAAAAAAATTCTACCATTGCAATGAAAAATCTAAGAAACTTTGTGAGGCAAGACTAAGAGAGGAGGTATACTGATCTGTGGATAAAAACCTTTGGGGAACTGCTACTAATAACAAGCGTTGACCTTTGGGCCGTACACTTCTTAGGCATGAAAATTGAATACAAAAGAAGTAGAGAATTAAAAGAAAACTGTATACAATTTCTCATGGAAAGGTTCAACTATAAAAGTACGTTAGTAACCCATGCAGTTCAACACAAACATGACATAAAACAGTGAGCCATAGTTGGTAGCTGTCAAATTTTGGCTTTTATTAAAACAATGCAAATTGGATTGAGAGCAGAGTGAATTTTTAGGAAGTCCTTAGACAACCATGGAAAGTAGTTCCATGAAGGGCAGGAATTGAAAGAAATGGGTTGTGATGAGGATCCGAAGACACCATTCTTAATCACAATTCTATTGAGTATTTTGTTCAGACTCCAAAGTTACCTTTCCAGACTCATAACCATAGAATGTCATCCTTTGCCTCCAAAGGAATTCTAAAAATACATGTATCAATTTCTAGTGGTATCCATTATGCCTCAAGCCATTGGGATAACTTAATATTGATGGATTGAACACTGAAATGGACACCAAGTTTGCAGCGTCCCTTGTTGTGAGCTTAACTAGATGAGGCAATGCACTGCATCTTTCTAAACAAAAGGATGCAAGGGCCCTGAAATTTTTTGGTTCTGCATGCAGCAAGCACTAAAGATTCAATCCCTCAACAGAGCTCTTAAATTCTACCAAAGAATAGTTAAACATTATTTCCAAAAAAAAAAAAAAAAGAATAGTTAAACATGTCCTGCATTTCTTATGAACAGAATGCCCAACCCTAGAAAGTCAAACCATAGATGAGCAACGAAGTGCAGAAAGACCTTTCATGCCAATGCAGACAACAAGCTGAACCAGGAAAAGCATTATAAAAGCATAGACACCTGAAAATGTATGTCAATCCTTGCAAAGGTAGGTGGTTCTTACTGCAATTATAAAAGCAAGATCTTTCACTAAATCTGAATACTCTAATGATGAATTCTCATTTTGTAGCCACTGAAATACACCACTTTGGCCTCCCAAGACAAGGTCCCAACAGAAATATGTAAAAAATTGAAATCTAGCCACTCAAATATCACTTCTATGTGAACTGCACTTAAAGCACTAAACCTGGAGCATAATCTTCTCATGGATAACAAAAGGCTGTGATCATTTGTAGAAAATAATTAAGATAATTATCAGAATTAACAATTTTTTTTTCAAGTTGATAAAATCTGTACTTTTTACTACATATTAGTAGTAAAAAGTCTGTAAGAAGTATAACTCAACTCAAACTGTATGCCAGGATATAAATTGACAGAGAGTTTCCAGAATACCTATATGAGCTGAGGGGCAAAAAGGAAAGCACAATGAAAATAAAGCACAAAACAAAAGGTGAAACTTCCTAACAATGCTACAAAGAGGACAAAGGAGAAAACTTACCAATGATGTTGAAGTAACCCAATGTGGAGGTGGCCAGAACATTTTGGCATATTCAGGATAATTTTCTAAGGGTCCGATACAACCACTCTCCAAATCAAACACACCAATGTCTCGACCTGCCAACACTCCATCATCTCCCCCACTTGCACTTGGATACTCATCCCTTGAATAGAAGAAATTGTCCACAAAAAATATGCAATTTCCTTTGCACCCAGACAAATCAGAAACTGATGCTGAAAATGTAGAATCATCCCCCAAAAACAACACACGATCAACCAAGCTTTTCACTTCAATCCAGCTCTGCACTTCTTCATCCAACTTAAACACCTTAAACCTCACCGTTCTCTCGCTCATGTACTGTGCAAGATGCTCCAAAAATTCCTCGCCAAAACTCAAATCCCCTTCGGCAGTATCAATACTCAAATACATATCAACTAACAATAACTCCCCCATGGACTCAATCAAATATTTCTTATCACCACCAAAAACAGGATTTGCAATCAAACCCAATTCAGTATTCAACCCAACAATCACAGTTCTCCCTGTATTATCAACAGCGTAGAATTTCCCTTTATAAACAATCACATCATCATAAGGAGAAGGCATATCTGGTATAATAGTCCATCTCTTATCACCACTTTTAAACATAGCTAATTTTCCTGAAACATGAATAGTAAGCAACGCAAAATTGTTCTCATTTTCACTAGTTAACCATATCATTACCACTTTCTCCATGTACAAATTACCGGCATCTGTGATTGATGGTGAACTGGGTTTATAATTAACATGATGAAGAACATATTCTTGACCCAATTCAAAAACCCGAAAGTTACATAAATCCAGCACGCGTGGAAAGTCACTGGGTAAAGAATTTAATTTATACCTTGATAAAGGATTCAAAAGATGCTTTCTTTCTGGGATATCTTCTTCTATTTTGACAAGCCACCCACCTGGATCTGTTTGGCTATCGGAGTTGGGTATTCCCATGAGGAATATAGTTCGTCTAGAGAGGTAAAAACCGAAGGAGGTCCGTGAGATTCCATCGTTTGGGAGAATACGGAAAGTGCCAGATAAACGGCGACGTTTTGGGGAGACGGAAGATCGCCATGAAGTGCAAACGGAACGGAATCTTAGCAGATCAATAGAGGTGTCCAGGCATTTGGAGATTTGTTCTAAGAGGTCTTTAGGGAGATGGGTCCATTCTGCCATTTTTTTTTTTCTGCAGGCGTAAAAGATTTTCCCGGGAACGTGAAAGAAAATTAGAAGCGGAAGAAAGAAGCCACAGAGTTATAAGTACGGGTGTGACAGAGCCAAGAGCCACCGGCTTGGTTCGATCAAATTCGAACCAACTTGTTATATCTTGATTTTTACGGACTGTTTGTGAGTTTAAATGAGTCTATAAATCAGACTAAATAAAATTTTAAAAAGTACAAACTTATAAATCTGACTAAATAAAATTTTAAAAAATGCAAAAAATTAGAGTTGCAATTTTTTAATTAAAAATACATTATGAACTAAATGAATTATAATTTCTTTTCTAAAAATATATTTTTTGAAATATTCTTTACAATACAAATTTATATATTATATATCTAAAATAAAATTATAAGCTGGTCTGTGAGCTTTATGAGCCGAACTTTATATAATTTGAGCTCGGTTCATTTATTAAGCGAGCTTCAATATACAAGTTTAAATGAGTTTGTATCGAGTCAAACATCAATCTGCTCACAAGCAGGTTGACTCATTTATAATCCTACTCATAGGTGATGTTTTATTTTGACTGTTTAGACTACATTTAAGCTGGCTCAAACTAGGCTCAGGTGTAATTGTTCTAGTTATACGAGTTTACACGAGCCAAGTCGAACTAAATTTAATTTTTAAAAAGCACATACTTTACAATAATAAATATTTTATTTTAAAGTATAAATAACATAAATAATTTAAAAGGTAGTACATGGTTACTTTTTTTCTTATAAAGTAAATTTTACTTTGTCAAAGAACCATATGTTGACCTTATGTGTGATCAACCTCTCTATTTTGAATTTAACAAACAATTTGATTCTATTAACTAAGTTTGTCATGTGTTGTAGACTAAATTCCTTCTTAAAAAGATGTTCAAATTGATCCTCAAAGTCCTTTAAGACTTAAACAAAAGACAAGAATCAAATAGGAGGCATTCTACATCAAGTTGAAGTTAATTCAAGCATGAAAGCATCCCTCACGATCTGGAGCTCAACTCACGAGCTGAAGAATCAAAGAAAGGTGTAAAGTGAAGAAGAGACTGGATTCCTCACGATCTCCCCTCACGATCGTGAGACATGATCTAGACCGTGATCAGGGAGTTCAGTTCGTGAAGCCAAAGAGCCCTTCAAGTCTTCAACACTCTGGAATGCTCACGAGCCAAGAACACGATCGTGACCAGCATAGATCATCAAAGCCCTGAAGAGGCCTTAGAGGTTCAAGTAAGTTAAGACGCTCACGATCCCTAGTCCTGATTATGAGCAATTCGTGACCTATTCCCCTCCAGACTCTAACGGCTATGTCTGACATGCAATGACTATATTTTCATAGGTCACGATCGTGAGCATGCCCTCACGATTATGAGTAGGCTTTTCCCTATAAAAAGCTAAATTGCTTTAATTGAAAAAGTATGAATCTTGAAGACGAATTGAATGCTCTTTAACAGCTCTTTTATGATCTCCAACTATAAATACAAGTCATGGAGCTTTATTCAAAGTTACACACCTTAGTTGTTGAAAATTTATTCTTAGTATTTATTAAGCATTCAATTTCTTCTCCTAACTCTTGTATACTTGATGACTCTTTTTGAGTATGGATTATGTGATAGAAGTAGGCTTCTTCTTCTTTTATTTTTTGGGGTTAGAAAAGGGAAATGAGGACTTATTCTAATGTGAATGGTTTAGGTGTTCACCTGTTTAAAACACTTGAGAATTTGGTTAAGAGTGATCCTAAACTCTTGTCTGTAAGGTTTGAGTCGAGTCTTAAAACTCAAGTTTGCAAAAATCAATCTAAGGGAATAGATTGTTGTGATTGAAAAATCGTAACTTGGGAGAGTTAAGTGGAGGCGTAGGTTTGTTGATAAATAGAACTTTTTAAACCCTTGTATTTAGTCTTCTCATTCTCTAATCTTTTTGTTTGTATCAAATCCAAAGTTGTGATAAAAGCCCGTTATTTTAATTAATTAATTAATTTGATAGTTTTCGGAAAGAAAAACGTCAACTGGGAGTGGGAGAGGCAATTGCCAGTGGAAAAGAAAGAGATAAAAACTCTGAGAAAGGAAGAATGAAGCTCCCTTTACACACGCAGACAACACAATCTTTACAAAAAAACTCAGATAGCAATCAAGACAAACTTTCCTTTATTTTTTTCAATTTCAATGAACATTCTTGTTAATATAGACTTCACTTGTAATCAATTTTCTGTTTATTCTCAATGAAATCTCTTTTTGATTTTTTAATTAAGCATTTTCAGTATTGAATTTAGCTATTTCTCTACAGCTAATTTAAGAACCTAGTAGTTTATGTCCCTTAGCTACACACAATCGTCTCTTAGAGGTAAAAAATTCTCTATTGGTGTACCTCACATACCTAGCACGCTCAAATTTTCATATAGAAAGGCCAGTGACAAATAGATTTTGGCATGCTCGGTGGGACACTATTGAAAATGCTGAAAACCATAAGTAATTTGGGAAAAGAAATTAGCGAGTCTTAGGACCCGGAGTTAGTAGTTGCAACAGCGGGGCTAGAGAAAAATGTTCCTCACCTTATGGAACAGATTGAAAAGAGCGTCACGTCTCCAGATCGCCAGCACAATCCAAAGACACAAAATAACCTAACCGAAGGTAGTGGTAATTCACAAGCGTTCATCTCTATGTCTGACATAAAATTGTTTACAAAAGAGCTACGTAATTAAGGCTTGAGAAGGCAAGAAATCTAGTTAAAGCTTTTTGATGCCATGAACAATATTATTGAAATGATGGGCATCAACTGACTGCTCATAGTCACCAAAGCCTTAATTCTCTAGTGCAATAGGCCACTCCTAGGCCTCTTGTGAAGTAAAATGTAGGAGAACCTAAAGGTCAGTATGTTCAAGAAACTAGAGACTCAGTCACCCTCCAACGGATAAAGTAAACAATAGAAACATCAATACAAATAAAAACGCCAAGTGTAGATGAAAATGAAGGCAAGAATACCAGATGCACAATGTTAATTGCATGAGCTCAAAGCGAGGCTGGGTGTCTATTAAAATGATGGACATGTTCGCCTGATCCTACATTGATGAATCTAAACAGGCTTGTTGTAGCCAAATCCTGCATAGAAAAACCTAGGCTGAGAAATTTTCTTATTTTCTCGCCCGCTAATTGATGAACAGGGATATCAGGATACAGCTTTAAATAAGATTCCTCCAGACAGGTCAACACTAGGTTCTCTTTCTCTTTTGATTATGGCTTTCCCTTTGATCAGCTTATCCACAACCTTCCTTGACAGGACCTCCTCAAGAACTTTAGATTCTAGAGTAGGAAGATCTTCATCACTCTCAGTATCAGAGTAACTAAGATTTCAGGTTCTTCTACTTTTCTCTTCTTTTTTGTTTCTTTCTTAGTGGGAGGAATGACTTTTTATTTCCTTTTAGCCGATTTCCCATGAACAGATTCCTTCAACCCCTTAACAGCAGCCTGTTTTTTGGTAGTTACCCCAATGGGTGTTTTCACTCTTGCCTGTTTCGAATTTTCGCTTGTTCCAGTTTTTGAAATGCCTGATTGTGATTGGCTTTTGAGTGTGGCCATCCGAATCACTTCACTAGTATCCAAAGCGAACTTCGGCGGTTTTGAAAAGCTCATGTTTTCTTGGTAAACTGAAATAGGAAGGAAATGGAAAATTCAGCCAACATAATGGAACAATAAGTAAACTCACTACACAGGAAAAATAAAAGAAAATGCTTTGCCACGCGTTTCCTCCCAAAGAAAAATTACCTACCAGACTCATCCAGTGAACTGCCACTCAAAATCTCACGTATCTTATTTGTCCTACCCCCCCTTTAACAATCATCTCATAGCCTATCTTCTCTTCACTAGATAAGTCCTGCCACCCCTAGCTTCTTCCGGAGCAGGATTCCAACCCAAGTCAAATCCCTATTCACTCAATAGACCATTTTCCTTTAAGCGAGCCATCATAAATTTATTTCTCCATGACTTATCAATGTTAGGTATATCACCAAACAAACCCAGCCCTAATGGTTGCTAAAGGTGAAAACCCCACTGTTCAAACTCTTATGCTCAAAAAAGAGCCTGAACAGACCTACGGAAGGGCATATATTTAATTTTTCGCAAAGATTGAAGAACGAAGCATTTTAAGAATACCATGAGGAGTTAGACACCTAGGGTTCTTAGAGTAGAATCTAAAGATTTCTACAAAGAAAGGAGAAGGTGGAAGATCAAGTCTGAATTCCACCTGTTTAATGAAGAACACTAAATCTCTGTTGTCCTTCTGAGCATTGTGAATGTCAGTTCTATTTTCTGGGACAATAATCCTCTCGTTCTTCTTGGGAACCCTGACATCGATGGCTTCTTTTGGATAAACCCTACCCCCTAACACTTTCTCCAAATGTTTAAGGGAAGCATTTGAAATGAAATTTGGAATACTGGAAAACTTAGCCATTAAAAACAAGGGAAATAGAATGAAGGGAGTGAAATGAATATACCTAAATGAGAGGAGAAGTGATCACTCTATGGTTAAAAAGGGAATGAAGATCTGACCTACAAGGATGAGGAAGCTCTCTACAAAAAGGGAGATTGTAAATGAAAAAATTATGAAGATTAGAGAAAATAAATGGAGAAGAGGGGTAGTTGAGGTAATGACTACAAGTAATAAAGGGGAAGGACACTTGTCACAGTGGGAAGAGAAGTTCAGAGGTTGGGATTTAAAATTCAAAAGGAACATAAAAAGACATAGAAAAAATTTGAGAGGGAACAGTTTCATTAGGGCGTTGATTTCTGCATAATCTTGAAAAACTCACCCACGTCCTCCATACTTTCTCAACTACCTCTCCTCAATAACTCCCTCACAAATTTCGGAATAGTCTGTTCAAATCCAACGTCTCCATGAAAACCTAGAAAGGAATATCTATTTTCGGAATAGGCCTCTCTTATGGGGAAATAGTTGGGGGGCTTTTGATGGAGCAAAAATAAATCCCCTCCTTAAAGTCAACGCTGACTAAAGACTGTCCACCTCGAATGCCACGTGGACCAGTAGTTGACCTGTTGACCTTGCACACTGACAAGCATGTACTGTAGCTCCAAGAAAGAGATATTATGTGGGCCCTTGTTTAACCCAAGGAGTGAGTTCTCTTAAACCAAAAAGCCTAATAAGGAAACGTGGAAAAGACCTCCTACAAACATTAAATGCGACCGTCAATCAACTACTATATCTTTGACTTAGGGGGCTTCCCAAGGCATGATAAACGAGCTACTGACATGCACATAATTTGCAGGGTCTATTGGCCAATCACCATATCCCATTTCCACTTACCATATGAGTATATAAACAGGATGAGAGAGCTAAGGTACGGTTCTCTTTCTAGATTCTTTATTCTTTTTCTTTTGCATGAAACATGCAGCTTCTTAGAGGGTGCTAAGCAACTTTTGTACTTGAATAGATTTCATGATATTTCTTAAATAGCTTGTATGTTATTCAAACAACTTATCTTAAGAGCCTGGCTTTAGCATCAGAGAGATCTCAGTTTAAACTGAACCTTTAGTTCACTTTACTGAATCTTGCAGGAGTCTATGGTGAGCTGGAGCTGAGATCATGGGAGAGTACCATCACTCCCTATTCGTCCTATTGCCTATGTTAGCAGCTGGCCTAGCCACGGACTCCATTTTTTATTTTTTTGCTTTGTTATCTGATTTCTTATCTATAGCAAGCCACATTAATGCTTTTTTTATAGAGCCTTCAATGCGTGTATCATTTGGTAGGTGAGTGGGTGTAATATGGTACACTAGATATTGTTGAGGCAAGGCACTATTTCAGTTAATTAATTATTTAGAAAACAATGCTTTAATTAGGAGATAATATAAGATTTAAAGAAAAAAAAGTGTAGAGATTTAAGCATCATAGGTAATGACATGTACATATAGCCATAATAAAAATAATAATTTTTTTGTTGTTATTATTTTTTTAACAAAAATCAACAAATAGAAAAAAAAAACAACTGAAAACAACATCTGAAACAACAAAATTTTGCAATTGTTGATTTTTGTTGCTTTTTCAGTTATTTTTCATTATTAATAATACAATTAAGGCCATAAATAAAATTTTTTACTTTTATTAGTATTAACAATAAAAAAAATAATTTTTTTTGTTGTTATTTTTTTTTTGTTTTTATCAAAAATCAACAAACAGAAAGAACAAAAAATAACAACCGAAACAACAAAACAACAAAAATCAACAAAAATCAGCAAACATCAACAAATTTTTTCAGTTGTTGATTTTTATTGCTTTTTTCAGTTTTTTTATTATTAATAATAAAATTAAAGCCATAAATAAAATTTTTACTTTTATTAGGATGAATAACAAAAATAATAATTTTTTATATATTTCATACTTTTTTTTGTTGTTATTTTTTTGTTTTTAACAAAAATGAACAAACGGAAACAATAAAAAATAACTAAAAACAACAACTGAAATAACAAAACAACAAAAATCAACAAACTTTTGCAGTTGTTGATTTTGTTGCTATTTGTTGTTTTTCAGTCGTTTTTTCATTATTAATAATAAAATTAAGGTCATAAATAAAATTTTTTCTTTTATTAGTATTATTAATATTAATAATAATTTTTTTTGATATATCTCATAATTTTTTTGTTGTTTTTTAGTTATTTTTTTTTGTTGTTTTTTCAATTGTTATTTTTTCATAATAAAAATAACAACTGAAAAAACAACAAAAAATCAACAAAGATAAACAATTAAAAAACAACGAACAACGAACAAAACAATAAAAACAACTAAAAACAATAAATAACAACCAAAAGACATAAATACATAAAAAATTAAATAAATACCTACAATCAACTTCAATTAAAAATAAAAATCAACAAACGGAAACAACAAAAAACAACTGAAACAACAAAATAACAAAAATATGCAATTGTTATTTTTTGTTGATATTTGTTGTTTTTTCATTGTTTTTACAGT
>CATIWK010531887.1:0-12730 GCA_949634005.1 Mallotus japonicus
ACAAGGCCAACCAAACAAATGTTAATGGCCAGTTATAAGCCGAAATTTTTAGCCATCTAATATATACTATCCATCTAATTTTTAATTTTTAATTTTTAATTTTTTACTTTTTTATTTTAATAATATAATAATTATGGTTAATTAATTATAATAATATTAAAAATAATATCATAATTATAATAATTGATAATGATTTTTTTGTTTTTTGATTTTAACATTATTATGGTTATTTTAACTCAAAATTTAATAATTATACATATATTATAATTATTATAATATTATAAATAAATTTGCATGTACATAAATAATAAATTTGCATGAATTTTCATGTGCATATCCCTTAAGCGTTGTAATTGCATGGCTTAGGTTTTTCTATGAATTTGCATAAACTTTTTCTTTTCTAAAACAAGCCATGTTTTTATGACATAAATTTAATTTATTTCTTACATAAAAAAATTATGTAAGAAATATAATTTTTTAAATACATGAATAATAAAAAAAAGATGTCAATAAAAATCATGCACATACATGTGGTGAAAATAGGCCACACACACTCATGCACATACTAATATAATCATTATATCATTATAGTATATTTATATTCAAATGTCAAATCCGGTTATACAAAAGTAAGTTGATGCATTTTGCTAGTGCTACTGGCGAAATGCATGCAAATTTTTTTTAAAAAAAAATTTATATTCACTTCGCCAGTAGCACTGGCAATTTGTGCATTTCGCCAGTGCTACTGGCGAAATGCCTGCAACAACTCTTTCTACCTGCCAACTCATCTAAAAGTACCATAAATTGAGAAAATTTTCTAAAAAGTACCATAAAAAATAAAAATTTTTTAAAAAGTACCACAAATTGAGAATTTTAAGAATTTTTTACCCAAATAGGTAAATAGCCCCAAATACTTTCTCTTCCTTGGCTCAGGTCTCAACACCGCCCGACAATAAAACCACCACTACTCACACAGCCCCGTGCACTATGTTGTCATTTTAGGTGATCACACTACACTTTCATAGTTTGTTTATGCTCTCCCTCGCTTGTTTGTTCCCTCTCAGATCCAAACCGAGTCTGATTCACTCGCTCATGAGCGACTTTTCAATAAGATATCTGCTATTCTCAACCGCCACGATGTTCCCTACCGTGAAACTCCTTCATCTTCGTTGTATGACTGAATGACTTATTTGCTGCTCGTGCTCTTGCTGCCGCTAGTGCTAACGTGTCACTTCAAAATTCTGCTGGTTGGAATCCTCTTTAGAAAGCTTTATATCGTCAGAACTCTAAAATTGCTTTAATTCTCCTCCGGCTTCACCACCCTTTTACTTGGGGTGAAATGGTGTCGATGGTTGCAGAATGTCATTACTGTGCTTTGCAAAATAAGAGACTTTTAAACGGAAATATAATTCCATTTCAAAAACTCTGTAATTCCATTCGTTGGAAAAATTGCTCCTTCAGACACTTATAATATGTACCTGAATTGCATATTTCATGTAGCCAGTCAATGATAAGACGTCAGTTTACTTTCTTGAAGAAATTTATTTATTTATTTTAATTTCTTTGCGAGATGGTATTCGTCCCAGTCGCCTTGGGCTCTTTTGCTTTGTTTGGGTTGGGTTGGGTCGAGTTGTGTTTTCAAAGCCGATGAGTATCACAAATACAAGGTGAAACGAAAATGTAATCCATAATCAACAACAACACTTAAATTGAAGCATAATAGGCAATGTTTTTGTGGTATATATGGCTTGCAGGAGGATGTTCAGCTCATGGTTAAAACTGGCCTTGATGCATGCAGATTTTCAATCTCATGGTCCAGACTTTATCCTTCTCTTTATCGTTTTCTTTCTCCTGCAACCAACTCCTACCTTGCAGCAGAACATAACCTTGAGTTCATCACTAGTTGCAAATGGTGATAACCCTTCTAGGATTTCGATTTTCGGGGACTTCGCCTTGAGTTCATTACAAACAGCCACTGCTTGCTCGCTATCTAGTTGGATAAAATTCCTGATAAAACTATAATTTGGCATGCAAATGGAGATAATCCTTCGCAGCAAGGATCAAAGTTCCAACTTACTGCTAATGGCCTTGTACTTCCGATCCTCGAGGTCAAGTAACATGGAAGCAACCCATCAATGAATCTGAAACAGTTTCCTATGCTGCTATGCTTGACACAAGAAACTTTATTCTTGTGGGTAGTAATAATATGTCGGAAAGGCTTTAGGCAAAGAGGAAGAAAGTGTTATTGCTGGAAAACTAAACTTCTTTTCATTTACTAATATATATATTTTTTTGCTTTTGGCATGATGGTGTCCTAAGTGGGCCCTAACTGTGGGAGGCATCTTTGAGTCCGTACCACGTTTAGATTAATTTTCACTCGCACCGGGTCGGCCCACGAAAGGGTAAAGTGCTGGCCATCATGGTACTCTGAACATGAGCGGGGTTCGAACCTCCGACCTCACTTAAGGGATGAGAGCGCCGAACCACTCACACCAACCAGTGTAAAATGTACTTTTTAAAAACAAATAGGTTTGCCTAATTTTAACCTAAAGTGACACTATTTTGGCAGTGTAAAACGGTGAGTTTTAAGTTTTTATTTTTTTTTACCATGTCAGACGCTCTTATGCCACATGAGATAGCCATGTCAGATCTGACACACGCTTATTGTCATCTGGATAGATTTGATATAACTCGAAAAGTTAGAGAAGCAAATTGAAATGACTTTAAAATTAGTATTAACTTGATAATTGGTCTATAGTTGAGGATATAATTGGTCAGGTGAGTTTTAAGTTTTTAATTTTTTTTTTTGCCATGTCAGACGATCTTATGCCACGTAAGATGGCCATGTCAGATCTGTCACACGCTTATTGTCGTCTGGATAGATTTGGCACAACTCAAAAAGTTGGAGGAGCAAATTGAAATGACTTTGAAATTAGGATTAGTTTGATAATTGGTCTATAGTTGAGAATAAAATTCATCATTTTCCCTATTTATAACTAGTACAAGGGAAACACTATAGCCTAATAACGTATAGATTATCTTCCACTAATTACATTAAGAAATTTCTAAACTTAATTTCGGACTTGAAACATTATAAAATAAATAAAAATTATTGTTACTCAGATGAACATTGTAGACACTCTATAATAGCAAATTCACACCCAAAAGAACAAAAATGCGAAAGTAACAACAAGCATGTTACTGTACATCACTCCTCCTTGGCATGCTTGCTGGAAACTCGAAGCTCTTGTCTCAACATTTTGAACATCTGTTTTTGTACTGCTTTGGTAAAAATATTGCTTTTTGCTCCAATAAATTGCAATGAGTCAACATCACTTCTCCTTCTTGTTCAGCTTCTATAAGAAAATAAAATTTGATCTTCATGTGTTTGGTTCTTCCACGGAACACATATTGTCACAATAGATCAGTGAGTTGCTTTTCCTCCAAATTCAGATCCTTGAGTACCTTTCTTAACCAAAGGCTTGGTTTTGTAACAGATAATTAAGTGCTTCTAATTTATCAAATACTAATTAAATTAAATTAGTATTTGATATTATAATCTATCAAATAAATGAATTAAAATATGAATAATTATGAAAAAAATGATAAATTCTCTCTCTCTCTCTCTCTCTCTCTCTCTCTCTATATATATATATATATATATCAAATGAGTTTTTAATTTTGTGAATTATATCAATTTTATTTTAAGAATTTAAATATTATTTTAAAAAATTACTTTAAAATTCTTGTAAAATAAACTTATTTATTAAGAATTTTTTTATTTTTCTTTTTCTTTTTAAAAAATAAAATGTAATAGAATATTTTCAGATCTTAATTTTACAAGTCTCAATATAACATTATAAATTAATTTCAAAATATTTTCATAAGATATTAACTTTTTGCGATATTGTTTTTTGTGCTCTTGAAATTTCCACAAAGAAAATAATTAAATATTAATATTTTAAGAAACGGAGTATTAAATTGTGGACATTTTTATTGTATCATAAAGAGGATTAACACCTCGCATTATCTATAGGTAACATGAGTCCACTTGCATCTAAGTGTTTGGCCACCACAACACACTTTGAAAATATAATAGTTACAAAACAGAGATGAGAGTTATTACCTAATTAATAGTAAAAAAAACACTTTATGATGTCTAGATTTCATAGAGGGCTAGTAATCTAACTTCAGAAATTGATTTTGGAAACTGGAGATGGGCTTTCTGTTGACCTTAGCAATAATCAATATTGACTTTTTTGTATTTTAATCATTTTAATATTAGTTAATTATTTTCGGGATTTTTTTTCATAAATGTATAAAAAATAGAAAACTTTTTCACTTTTATCATTGACCAAATTCTTTTTACAAAATTACTAAAAAACGGAAATTTTTTTTCAAATATACGGTCTCTTCGTCTTCTTTTTTTCTCTCCTTTTTATTTCTTTCTTGCAACTTTTTTGCTTTTCCTCTCTTCTTTTTCTTCATCTTCCTTACTTCCTTCTTCTTCTCTCTTTTTTCTTTCTCTGCAACTTTTTTTTCTTTTCCTCTCCTCTTCCTTTTATTCTCCTTCCTTCCTTCTTTTTCTCTCTTGTTTTTTCTCAGCAATTTTTTTTTCTTCTGGGTGGTAATAATATGTCGGAAAGGCATTAGACAAAGAGGAAGAAAGTGTTATTGCTGGAAAACTAAACTTCTTTTCATTTACTAATATTTATGACCAATATTTATAACCAGTACAAGGGAAATACTATAGCCTAATAACTTATAGATTATCTTCCACTAATTACATTAAGAAATTTCTAGACTTAATTTAGGACTGGAAACATTATAAAATAAATAAAAATTGTTGTTACTCAGATGAACATTTTAGACACTATATAATAGAAAATTCACACCCAAAAAGAACGAAAATGCGAAAGTAACAAGAAGCATGTCACTGTACATCACTCCTCCTTGGCATGCTTGCTGGAAACTCAAAGCTCTTGTCCCAACATTTTTTTTTTGGAAATGTTCTTGTCTCAACATTTTGAACATATGTTTTTGTACTGCTTTGGTAAAAAGATTGCTTTTTGCTCCAATAAATTGCAATGAGTCAACATCACTTCTCCTTCTTGTTCAGCTTCTATAAGAAAATAAAATTTGATCTTCATGTGTTTGGTTCTTCCATGGAACACATGATTTTTTGCCATAGCTATAGCTGAATTATTGTCACAATAGATCAGTGAGCTGCTCTTCCTCCAAATTCAGATCCTTGAGTACCTTTCTTAACCAAAAGGCTTGGTTTTGTAATATAATTAAGTGCTTATAATTTTAATTATTGTCAAAATTTTAATTAATATATATATATATTTTCAAGTTATATCAAATGAGTTTTTGAATTTTGTGAGTTATATCAATTATATTCAAATTTATTTTAAGAATCTAAATACTATTTTAAAAAATTGCTTTAAAATTCTTGTAAAATAAACTTATTTATTAAAAATTCTTTTTTCTTTTTCTTTTTAAAAAATAAAATGTAATAGAATATTTTCAGATCTTAATTTTAAAAGTCTCAATATAACATTATAAATTAATTTCAAAATATTTTCATAAGATATTAACTTTTGCGATAATATTGTTTTGTGTGCTCTTGAAATTTCCGCGAAGAAAATAATTAAATATTAATATTTTTAAAAAATGAAGTATTAAATTGTGGAAATTTTTATTGTATCATAAAGAGGATTAACACCTCACATTATCTGTAAGTAATATGATTCAACGTGCATCTTGTGAAAGCTTAGAGAGGAAGTGAAAGTTAATACTATTAAGTTTGTGTACAAACATATTTAACAATAGGAAGCACAAGGTTGTTACAACAAACTAATAAACTAAAGCTGCTGTACAACAAAGAGATAAGAGATAAGAATTACATATTTGAAAAAACAGATGACAATAGTTATTTCTTTAACACCCTCTTGCAAGTTGAACGGGGGAAGAGACTATGTTTAACTTGGTGCGAAGATGCTGATAACGCTGCTTGGGTAAAGGCTTTGTAAGTATGTCAGCAATCTGATCAGCGGAGGCGATGTAGCGAACCAAAAGAGACTTGTGCTGAACTTTATCTCTAACAAAGTGGTAATCAATTTCTAGGTGTTTAGACCGAGAGTGGACAACTAGCATTGTTGTGAGATAAGTAGCACTTAAATTATCACACCACAAGATTGGAGTTGGTAAATGAGAGAAGCCAAGTTCCTTAAGAAGAGACTGAAGCCAATTTAGTTCTTAAACAGTGTTGGCTAACAAGCAATATTCAGACTCTGTTGATGATCTAGCAACATATTGTTGTTTTCTAGAACTCCAAAAGATTAAGTTATTCCCAATATAGATAGCATACCCTGCGGTGGATTTGTGATCATCTAAGGAGCTAGCCCAATCGGCATCACTATAGGCATTAAGAGTAAAGGAAGAAGACTTACGAATAAGCAAACTATGTGTTGAAGTAGCCTATAGATAGCGAATAATTCGCTTAACTGCTTGCTAATGATCATCGGTGGGAGCATGAAGGAATTGGGAAGCTTTATTCATAGTATAAGAGATGTCCGGTCTGGTTAATGACAAGTATTATAACCAGCCAACAATGCTGCGATAAAGTCTTGCATCTATAAGAGAATTGCCAGAATAAAGTGATAGCTTGTGTGACACACAGGATGGAGTAGAGATATTATTGGCAGAATCCATGTTTGCTCTGTGTAATAGATCACAAATATATTTCTTTTGAGTGAGAAGAAGAGCAAAATTGGTAAAGGTAGCTTCGACACCTAAAAAATAATGGAGAGTGTCAAGATCTTTGAGCGTAAATTTGGTGGTAAGAGATTAAACCACAGACTGCATGAACTTTGAGGAGGAATTAGTAAGGATTAAATCATCAACATAGATGAGACAATATGCTGAGTGAGAACCGTTAGAGTAGAAAAATAAGGAGCTGTCAGTTTTGGAGCCATGAAAACCAAGAGTTTGCAAAGAAGAAGTTAAGAATTTATACCATTGAACAGATGCTTGTTTCAGCCCATAGAGAGAGCGCTTCAATTTGTAAACATGAGAAGGATTTTGTTTATGGACAAAACCAGGAAGTTGTTGCATGTAAACATCTTCTTCAAGGTGCCCATGAAGAAAGGCATTGGACACATCTAGTTGTTTGATAGGCCAACCTGTTCTGATAGCCAAAGAGAGAATGAGATAGACAGTACATGGCTTAACAGCGGGACTGTAAGTGTAATGGAAGTCAATGCCTGGCCTTTGATGGAAACCCTTGGCCACTAGACGTGCCGTATAGCGATCAATATTCCCATCGAGTATGTATTTAATACGAAACACCCATTTGCAGCCAATTAAATTCTGAGTTGGAGTTACAGGAACAAGGTCCCAAGTCCTATTTGCAAGAAGAGCATTATATTCAACTGTCATGGCTTTACGCCATTGAGGAATCTTGAGTGCATCTTTGAAAGAATGAGGTTCAGGTGTAGTTATTTTGGTGTGGAAGGTTTTGGGTTTTAAATTTCGAGTTTGAGAGCGGGAAATCATGTGGTGTTGAAAAGGTTGTATGGGATGCTGTTTGGGTTGTCTATAGTGCGTTATATCAATAACTAAAGATGGTTCAAGATCTATATTGTTATGAGTAGAAGACGGAAGGGTTATGAGGGAGTGTGGGTTGGTAGGTAAGAGATTTATATAAAAGTTAGGTTGATCAAGTTACAGTAGAGTTATAGTAGAATAGTAGAATTTGGAGTAGTATGTGAGACTGGAGATAAGTTAGGATAAGATGAATATAGAGATGGATTTGAAGTGAAATTGGGGTGAGTTATTGGATGAGAGTGGGACACACTACAAGAAAAATGATCTTTAGCGACCATATTTTTGTGAAAGGTGTATAAAATGGTCGCAATAAGCATATCAATTGCGACCAAAATTATTAACGGTCGCCTAAACCTAATAGAAAATAAATTATTACGACCTGTAATATATCCGGTCGTTGTTTATGGATAATTACCGTCGCAAATAACAACAATAAAGAGGGAACTTTTTTTTCTTTTTTGGAAGGAAAGAGGGAACTTTTTTTTCATTGGTCATTTCCCTCTAAAACCCAAACAATAAAAAAAATATATATATAAAAATAAAACAAATGCACAAAATTTCCTTTCTCTTCCTCTCAAAACCAACAAAACCCAAACATAACTCAAATTTTTATTTCCAAAAAAAAAAAAAAAAACTCAAATTTTGTTTGCTTCTCGCACCCACCATACCTCACCGCTCCTCCCAGCACCAATTCGGCAGCAAGATTCTCCGACCCAGGCAAACCGCTGCTCCCAAGACTCCGTGTGACCATCCGAATCCACCTCTTCCTTGACTATTGCCTGGTTCCGCTTCTCGATTGATTGGCTTAGACTCATTTTATCTCCTAGTTGTACATTACTATCGGTGCCGGTAAAGTTATTTTTGTCTTTCGATATGATTCTTCCTCTTTGGATGGCGGTTTCAGTTTGGGTATTTCTCACATTTCATGTTTTTCATTTAATTCACATTTTTCAATTAACTTTTTTTCACTGCTAAAAATTTAGTTTTAGGAATCAAGCTTTTCTGTTATTTTTAATTCAAAATACAAAATGTAACTTGTGTTTTAACTTTTGTTACTTTGCTCTGACCGTGTGGGTGTTTAAGGTTTAGAAATTACTGATGTTTAGGTAAATTAATTTTGCTTCTTTGTTTCTCTTGTGTATACTAATGAAATGAGCCTTGTCACATTTGGTTTCCAAAGTCTTGTTATTTGATTAATTCATGACTGGGGTTTTAAAAGGACCTGTGCTACTTTTTCTCAGACTAGGTCCTTTATCACGTCAAAAATATTAACCTTATGATTGCGGTTAAATTTTAGCTAGCTTCTTGTTGGATAATTTATGAGGTGAAATTTGAGCAGAATCTATTGTTTACAAAGTTATTTGTTGTTTTAATTGCTTCCATGGTAGTCATTATATACTTTTTTTGAATCTTTAATTGTCAAGCAGTATGTATGAAGCATGAGACATTTTATGCATAGAGTGTTTTATATTTTGCTGGTTTCATATTAATGTCATAGCAATTTTGCTACATTTTTTCTAGACTCAATTCCTTATAGTTTGAACAGCTTAAAATCTTGAGCAGAGCTGTAACTTCTGAGGAAATGGTAATCGTTTCTGCACCTGACACTTGAAAAGTTTTGTTCTGCTTTTATTGTAAAGTTTCATTATTTTGTATTGTTATGCCAACTGTTTGCATTCTATGTTAATATTCAGGTGGTAAACCTGCTTGCTATATTAGTGACAAGGACTTGTTTGCAGAGTTTTAAAGGTAAGTTCTGTGAATTTTAAATAAACAGATTTTTCAATAGAGATTTATAATCTTTCATTACCTGGCTGCTGGCAGAAAAAAGCATTTTGACCAAGCTGAAGTAGCAATGTCGTGGTCAGTTCACCTCAAAGATGGAAGGGATGGTCAGTTGCCTTTTATAGTATATTGATCCAAAGTTTACATTGGGCCTTTTATCTCTCTTTCTGATTAATAGTTGACATGAAATATTTTGGTTCACATTTCTTAAAATTTTCTTTTATAGGTTACATATTTGACATTAGCAAGGGAAAACCAAACCAGGTTTGAAGAGTATCTAAGCAATAATCCAAATGCAAATCCAGGCATTTAGAAAATTTGAAACAAAAACATTTATGGATTAGCTTAATGTTTTCATTTATGGATCTTTTCTCTAAAATCTTAAAATTGATTTTTTCTTTTAGGATTTTCAAGAAGGTGTTGGTGCACCTATATTTCTCTTGACATCTCAAGTTGGTGGGCTTGGCCTTACACTCACAAAAGCAGACTGTGTCGTTGTTGTTGATCCTGCATGGAATCCAAGGTGTTTATGCTTTTTGTTATTTTAGATTTATTATAGATCTTATGGAAAATAGGACTATCTATTTGTTTCATGTAAGATAGATTTTTTGTGGGAAATAATTTATTTTCACCTAGAACTTTTCATGGAAGATATCTTATTTGTCTATCATTTAATTACAATAATAATAGTTAGACATCATCTTTAAGAATTTGGAGTGTTTATGCCATTCAAGAATACTAAATATATGAGTTATTTCTATCTAATATTTCAATTATGAAATTCATGTTTTTTTGTACTTTTTCTTTTTAGAAAGTGTGTTGAAGTTCTTAGGGAATTCTATCGAACAAAAAAAAAAAATATAGAAAACTTACCTGGATATGCTTATTGGGTACTCGTAACCTTATTGGAAAATTTGAACTCAATAAAAGCACAACAGACCTTTAGTTAATTGATTCCATTTTTTGGGTTTTGTTTTTTGGTTTTTGTGCTTAATTAACTTTTAATTTCAATTTTTTCTTAGTATAGGTTCAGATTTTATTATTACTTAATTAATTAATTTTAAGAACAGATTGTGAGGCTGTCACTGTGCTTTAAAACCACATGCCTCATTTTCTGGTTCTCTTTGTTAATGTTTTAGATTTTGATAATTGCATTTACTGTGTCAATCTTTTAGTAGGACTCTAATGGGTAACAAACACATTTATTATTGTTTAATGAAATAAATTGGGGCCTTAAATCACTTTTGCTCTGTGTTCGATTTCTTTGCATGGTGAATAACACCATTATATTCAAATGATCTAATTTGAGGCTTCAATAATAGCCTTTTACAGAGATTATATTATTGATGTCTTTCTATGCTTCGGTTTACCAGCAATTATACCTTAGTCTTTTTGCTCTTTTTTTTCCTAATTTTTTTTTTTGCCTATCAAGAACAATGAGTGAATCCCTTTTAGATTGATACTGAATATTTTTTTTTGGTTTTGACTTCTATTGGTGAGTGAATGAGACATGGGATTGAAATCTATTGGTGGGTTTCTCAACTTCTTAGCTAAACTCAATTTGGGTGATAAAACCCAATTGGTTAATCTCTGATCAATATTCATATATTGTTTTCTTGGGTGTATTTATAGCTGATGAAGCAATTTTGGGTAGGTGTTTGATTTTTGGGGTTTTTGCCCTTTTTCATGTTTTTTAGAATTCCTTTTTTTCCTTTGAGGAGGGTCAATGGATGAAGTAGAGACTAATGAAGGACCAGAATTGGAGGCTTCTTCTTCAATTAGTTGGCAGCCGAAGCTAAAAGCTTTCGAGTCTTATACGACAGGGAATGAAGCTACATACAATTTAAAGGAAACTTTGCATGTTGTTGTCAGAAAACCTGTAAGTGTGTTGCTTCTTTTGGTTTGCATTTATGTGGCTCATTGGATTGCTTAACTGTGAATTTCTTATTGATATTTTAGGTGTGTTTCAGTTTGCATATTAAAATGTGAGGCTTGAATGTATGAGATATGAAAATTTTAGAAACTGTAAGTGAGAATAGATTTAAATTTGAAGTATCTTGTCCATGAGGATTGTTTTCTTCTTTTCTGGATCCCCTTTATCCTGCACTTGGCTATTCATACCCTTTTAACCAATAAGGTGCATCTAACACATAAGATTAAGATTTCTTCCTACTTTCTTTATGGGGTTGAAGAAGATTCAACATAAGACCTGTCAGATATGGTGAATATAGCGTATGTAGAGGTGAGAACATCAACTTTGAGAACAGGTGGAACATATGTTATAGTATTACATTATGATTTCATGCTTTTTGGTGGAAATGCACTTGATATTAAGATTAGATATTTTTATTTCCCTCCCATATATGCCTAAACTATGTTTCGTTTTCGTTTTTTTTTTCACATTTTTTTTGCCTCTGAAAGGTGAGAACTGCTTCAGTGACTTGCTTTGTGGGCATTACTTCTTCTGTTTTCATCTCCCTCACAAAGGGGGAGACAAGAGTTTATCGTTTCTTCTTTGGTAAGTATTCATCTCCCTCACAATGGATATTTGCTTTCTTTATGGTAGTGTACTTGATAAATTGCTCCCATTTAATTCTTGTTCAAGCTTACACATTACACCTCAAAAATCTTAGTAGATCAATGCTGCTGTACATGATGAGTTCCTTCAGTTAGGTCAGCTTCTTGTCGAGATATTGGTGTAATATCTTGTTTTCCACAAATGTCTTACAGGTGATGAAATGTTTTTGGATACATTTAAATTTTTAACATCTTATGCTAGCTCCTTCAGGTGAATAATTGCAATTAGAAAATTTATGAACTTACATCATTTAGTGCAGAGATTCTTGCAAGTTTATCTATGTTGTTGAGATCAACATTCGTGATCCTTTGGTTTCGGTGCGTTGTCATACCATTTCTTTCCTATTTGGTTTTTTGATATTTTTGTGTCTTACTCTTGAGTGGGTAGCTGAATGCTAATAATTGCAGGTGCGAATACAGCCTCTTGGGCTTTGGCAAACATATGTGATTTCGTGTGACATTGTATCAATAATTTTCCTTTAGAAAAGTCTACAAGTGTGCTTTAAGGTACCAGAATTGTATTTTAATTTCATATATCATAAAAGTATAGTTGGTTTTGATTTCCAATTCCTTCCCCCTCATCTTTTATAGATTCAAATGCCAACCCTCCAGTAATAAAAATCTTAGCTGAGTGTGCTTTGCGTTTAACTAAAGATGGCGGCAAGGTATGGTTGATCAACAAGGTCATTTTTGCTAGTTTCTCATGTTTACTCTGTTTCCATTTGGTAATAATGGTATAAATCATAATCATTTGTAA
>CATIWK010531903.1:0-20696 GCA_949634005.1 Mallotus japonicus
GTCTTCAACAACTACCCTAGATTTGCTTATGCAAAATTTGGAGAAAGAAAAAGCAAATGATGAGAGTGATGATGAGGAAGAAGTGGAGATTAATCCAATGATGTCTGGTTTAGAAGAAGACAGTGGTAAGTCAGCAACGTATGAAGAACTCCGGCAACGACTTCATCGCAAAATTGAAGAGCTTCGAGGAGGTCGAAACACTGGGGGCTCAGATAAAGTAAAGAAGAAAAATGAGAAGAAAGGAGTTCAACAAAATAAACGCAAGAGGGAACTAGAGTCTGATGATAAGAATCCTACGTCAAGGGAATCAAAGGAAAAGGAGAAGGATGCAACAATGGCTGCAAATGATTTCAAATTTAGCCATGTTACACTTGGGGGCGAGGAAGGACATGGAAAGAAAAAGAAGAGGAAGCTTTCAAAATTAAAAGAACTTGAAAAGGCTAAACAATTGGAGGAAGCTAAGAAGGACATAGAGAAAGGGGATATCATCACAAAGAAGCATTCATGGAAAGCAGCAACAGCTAGAGCTGTAGGGATTAAGGTTCATGATGATCCAAAGCTGTTGAAACAGAGCATAAAGAAGGAGAGGAAGAGGCAACAAAAGAATGCAGGGAAATGGAAGGAGAGATTTGAAACGCAACAGAAAATGAAAGCAGAAAAACAGCAGAAAAGATCACAGAACATCGCCGATAGAATTCATAAGAAAAAGATGAGGAAAATTGCAAAGAGAGAGAAAAAGCTCTTGCGGCCAGGATTTGAAGGTCGTAAAGAAGGTTACATTAATGAAGCTTCAACTTAGGGTTTTACAATCTAGAATTTTGTATGTGATTTTTTACCCTTTACAATAGGCTTAATCCTGATACGGGTAGCCTAAGGAAAGATCAGGTTTAGCAACCCTGTCCTACAAGAGTGTTTCCTTTCTCCATTTGTCTGCCATATACTGTATGTTGTTTCAAATATGGATCTTTGGTTGCAGTGATGATGGAAAGAATTATTACCTGTCAATTCTTATTGTAGATTTCTAGTATGGCTCCATGCTGGCTAGCTTCTCTTTTTATTTTCCACATAATTACTCAAGTAGATTTATGAGAACTATTTGGATGCTCATCAATCAGTAGAAGCATTGAGCATTATAGATCAAGAAGACGAACAGAGTATTGAACTCATCATTATATACTTGCATGAACATGAAGTGGCTAAGACTTAATAGAGCCCCAAGATTCTATAAGCATTACATTAACACACACATGCTGCACCTTTTAAACACTAGTCCCAGTCACTACAACTTCCCACACCAGCTCCTTCGAGATACTAGGTTTCGTGATAGCCCCTTTGGCATCGGTTCTGCACCAGCTCTCAAGCAATACTCGGTTCCCCAGTCGCCCTCAGTTCCCCCTGTAGCAAGAGCCCCTCCTGCTGCTGAACATGCCAGCTGCAGCCACAAGACATACAAGAATAGTTGGGTTCATTTCCAATCCAAGCTTGCTAAATGAGTTGGATTTTTTATCAAGCCCAGTCCAAAAATAGAAAACCCAAGTCAACAGCCCGACAATTTATTTTGTATATTTTTATTTGAATGTCTTGTGATAAAAAAAAATTACTTAAATAATTATATAAATAAAATAAATACAGCATAATAATTTTTAAGATAATACAAAGAAAACAGTTAATTCATATTAATTTTTATCATATAAACATATATCAATTATTTTATTTATGATCGTTGATTGGGCTCGAGCCAGGGCAAATTTTAATTAATTACGTATTTATATCCAAAATTTTAATATTGTAATTAAGCATATATTATATCCGATTGAACTTGATTTAATTTTTTTTAAAAAAATATGAGACAGTACCAACCATTTGCAATGGGCCAAAACGAGCTAGGGGGATTAGGGAAGTACATTACTGTCTAGACTGATCACGTTCGTAAATCAGCCAATTTCAATTTAGAACTATCGGTTTACGGTTTTATAAAGGGTGAAATTGAACCGAAATCATCCATCTTTCAGTTCTGGAACTGAAACCGTCAGTTCCAGTTCTATTTAGAGATGAACCGACCCTCCTTTGATTTCATTCCTAAGTTTAATTGGACCGGTTTCAAACCTAAACCGGCCCATGGCTAGGCATATTATTATCTCACTACTAATTATTAATCTATTACAGTTGACCATTAAATTTGTAACATATTTACACATTATATTTTTATTAATTAAATATAAATATTCAAAGATATATTATTTATCCAACTGTAAAGTATAATATACTCAATTGATATGCCGAGTTGATGGAACCTTTCTTTTTTTTTTTTTTTTTTTTTAAGAAAAGTTGATGCATTGACCTTAGGTATAAATTAAATATTTTAAACAATAAAAGTAAAAATGACTATAAATGGATTTAAATCTGAGATTTCATAATTATAAAGAGAATTTTAATATTACTGATTTAAAATTTAAAATCTTTGTTTTTGACTCAATTAAGTATAAATATGCATTTCTTATTTTCTTCCTTAACTCCCAAAAACAATTTTGCTTTTGTTATCTTCATTTAGTGTTGGTGTTACATATAAATCTAATTAAATATCATATCTCTATTATTATAAAAAAAAATATCATATCTCTATTAATAAGGATTAGTACATGTCCCATATTATTTTGTCCTAAAATATCTTATTTTTGACAAGTAGCTCAGATGACAACTTGGTTTCTGCAAGTAACTTTGGCCATACTCTAAATAGTTAGTAGCAAGTCATTTCCCAAATCAGATTTTCTACACTCAGTTCCAATAATTGATGATGAATCACCATTCATTTTGTTTTTTACTAAGTGACATCCCAAGCATTGCCTCAAATCCATTATAAGGATAAAAAGTTGGATAAATTTTATAAACTAGAAAGTACTATGAAGTTTATATTCCAGCTGTAATTATGTACCAAAAATGGCTTTTGCCCCCAACTTGTTTGATTCTTAAAATTTTTATTTCTGTTGGTTGCTGTCAGAAATAAATTTTGTCAGATAGTACTATAAAAGTTCCCGATGAATGGGTATTAGTTAAAATTCCAAATCAAAGTACCTTGAATTAGGTTAACTTACAAAGCTAACAGTGCCTAATAATAATAATAATTGATAGAATTGCTCAACCATAATCATATATCAATATCAGGGACCCATATATATACAAGTCATTACTCTGTTTTCCTATATTTTTTTTTTGGGATAAATTGTGTTAAGTCTATAGCTTTAGTTAGCAGGTATGATGATGATCATGACAGTAGAAGTTTTAACAAGTTTGAGACCATGGGCACATAATATTTATTCTCTATTCCCAACTTTTTAAAGCAAACTTAAGAATACCTTAAAAAGGGGTCCCATGACATAAGATTTGCTATTAAAAGTGAAGGATAAATGGAGGATTTAGTTTCTATTTATGTATATATATTATGTAAAAAAAAGTTAGATTTTAATGGCCTCTAGATATCGATAATTGAATAAGAAAAGAGTATAGAGTAAAAAAAGAAGTGATTTAATGGGTACTTTTCTTTAGAATATTATAAATTGTATAGATTGTTGATTTGTAAAAATAATTTTTTTCTAATTTAAAAAATTATTTTTTTAATTGTAGTTTATCAATATGTAGATTGTCTGACTTTTTTTTATTATTAGTAATAAGAAAATAATAATAATAATAATAATAATTAGGGTTGAATGACTTTACATCAAGTTGTATAGTGATCAAAGGGCCTACAATAGCAAACATAGAGAAGAAAAAGTCAAGAAAGTTTATGTGTGGAGGAAGAAGTGCAAAAGAAGATAACAACACAAAGACATGTAATAAAAAAGAGAGTACTTCGTTCAAAAAAAAAAAAAAAAGAGAGTACTTTGTTTCAGAACACTTTGGAGAGGACCACAAATTGGAGTTGATGATGGTGCAAAAGAAAGAGCATTGTGCAATTAAGGACAAGTACTATATTATAATTGACCCCTTCATCAACACTATGAACTTCAAAAAAAATCCTCTCTCTCTCTCTCTCTCTATATATATATATATATATATATATATATGACTTTGTGGGGTTGCTTACACAAGTACCTTATAGAACAAAAACTGCAAAACATGTAAAGGAACCCACAAGTCACCTATGTATCACACAGCCAGGAATAGGAATAGAGAAGGGGAGAAAGGTAAACCCAAAAAAATTGTCTATTTTTCTAATTTAATTTGTATTGAGTTGAGTTTAAGCTAGAAAAAATAGAACAAAACATTTGAATTTTGTTTAACTTTTATCAAGTCGAATTTAAGTTTACTATTTTTATATTTACCATTTTATGTCTTAAAAGTTGTAATTTGAGTAATAAATAATAAATCTAAGTAAATTTTAATATCAGTATCACGTGTTTGAATCCATTTAACCATTTAATTCTAAATATAGATATAAAATAGTCCCTCACAAGTAGATCAAGTAACAAAAAGTGTGGACATTTTTTGAGCAGAGTGGGGATCAAAGTCTTACTCTCTTGTGGTGTTGGATTTAACCACTTAATCTAATTGTTCAAAAAATATAGATATAAAATAAAAATGTAAGTTCTAACCATATCATACTTTGTCTGTTAAAAATGTGAATGACCCTCGCTTTAAATTGTATATAAGTGGTGTAGAGTTAACATTAATATAAACTCGTCATAAATTCACGCGTTGTACGGACTTTATTAAATATAAATATTTTAATATAATTATTAAATAATTTTAATAAATTTAAAACTACAAATTAATTAAATATAAAAGTAAAAATTTAGAAAGTTATTATAACAATTTTATTTAATAATGTTTTATTAATATATATATATATATATAGTAATAATAATAATTGGAGAAATAAAATAAAAATAGAAAATAATTGATAAGTTACGCATTTTTATTTATGTTAAATAAAAAGAAATATGTGTTTTTAATTAAATAAAAGGTGGATGTTTTAATTAGAATAAAAGACATAATTTCTAATGAAAAAAAATAGTATTTTAGATGTAGTATAATTAAAATGTTTTATATTGAATAAAAAATATGTATTTTAAAATAAGAATTTTATAAAGAGAAAAAGGTAACTAAATAAATTAAAAATAAAATATATCACATTAATTTTATTTTTATTAATTTTCATAGCCATTATTTTTAAATATAATAGAATTTATTTTGAGACTATTAAATTACTATTGGAGTATGTATAATAGTTAAGAAAATTTTTAAAAATAGAATTTCTAATAGTTTAAGAAAAATGATTGAGTGGTTTGAGATTAAAAAATACGTATTATATAAAAACTTTTAAAATTTGAATAGTATTAAAATATGCATAATAATGTTTTAGTTAAAAAATAATACTAAAAAACTATAATAAATTTTAATAAAAATAAGAATTTTTAAAAATTTGACACATTAAATTTTAGGGTGAATATTCAAATATAAAGATAGACATTTGTCAAATTTTTTGCTTAATGACTTTAAGGCTCAACATTTAATATATATATAGATTACCCAAACCCAAAGTCATAAACACACATAGCTCAAATGTCAACCATAACCAACCATAAGATCATCCCACCAAATCCGTAAATTATATCATGAAACCCTGTTCATATTGCAATATGGACCAGGAATTTAATACATGTGTGAATGTTTTATTTTAACACTTCTTCTCTCTTTTTTTTAACGCTCTCTTCTCTTTTTTTTTTTAAGGTTCTCTGCTTTTCCTCTTCTCCGGTCACGAGAGGCTCTCTCTTTTCTTTTTCTAGCTTTTTCTCTTCTCCGATCACGATCTCTACCTTCTCTTCTTCTTCCCCCTAAGAGAAGGGTGTCTCTCAAGTTCTTCAAAACCAAAGAGGAAGGATTTACGAAAGTTACAAATCGGTTCTTCTGAAATTCAACAGTTGCTCCTTCTTTTTCTTCTTCTTTTTCTTCTTTTTTTATTTTTTTAGATTGGATTTTGACTGCATTTGTGGATATAAATTCATTAGTTGTAATGTAGAGATTCATGTGTTATTAATTGGAGGTTCGTGTGTTATTAATTAAAATTAAATTGAATGTGAACAATGTGAACTTGTAGGTGAAGGTCAATAAAACTATAGGTGAAGGTCAGTGGACCTGCAGGTGAAGGTCAGTAGACCTGCAGGTGAATGTCAATGAACCTGTTGTAAAATTCATTGATTTTCATTTACATGTTCAATGAACCTACATGTAAAGGTCAATGAACTTGCAGCAAACTCATTAATTTTGACTTGTAAATTCATTGATTCTCAATGAATACAAGTGAAGATCAATAAAACTCATAATTTTGATCAATTAATCTATTAATTTTTACAAGGGAAAAGAGAAATAGTAGCTGTTGAAAACTATGAGGGAAAAAATATATATATATATATATATATATATATACAGAAAAATAACCTTTAGAAATTTGTGAAAATATTATCTTGTGGAGGCCTATTTAATTATTCAAGGCAAGAACAATATGACCTAATTGGATTAAAAAATCTTATTTTCTAAAACATGCTATATTTTTCTTTCTTTTGGATTTCAAGTACTTGAATTCATTTTTTAATCCAAACAATTGAATAATATTCAAATAATTATTTCATGTGAATTTAGAAAAAATACAATAAATATTGGATAAAGTAAACTTTTTTGCTAATACTTAAGTTATTTAGAAAACAATTGCTGTATTCTCGCTGCAAATGACTAAATTAATTAGTGGATAATTAAGAAACCTAAGTTTGTTTAGACGTATCATACACTTGGATTAATTTAACTAGTTGTCAATCTGCGCAATGCACGGACTGTAAAATAAATAAATAAATAATTTAAATAGAATTTATAACTAAATAAATTTAAAATAAAATACATCATAATAATTTTATTTTCTTTAATTTTTGTTACCATAATTTTTAGTTATAATAAGATTAGTTTATAAAATTATTAGATTAGTATTAGAGTATATATAGTAGTGTTTTAATTGAAAAATAATACTAAATAATTATTATATTTTTAAATTTTTTTAAAAAAAATAATATTTTTTATAAAAAAAATAAAATTTTTAATGGTTTGAAAAATATTTGAGTGATTTAAGGTAGAAAAATATGTTGTATGTAAATATTTTAAGAATTTGAGTAGCATTGGTGCTTTAGTTAAAAAACTAATATTAAATAATATGGTAAATATTTTATTTTTAATAGTTTGACACATTAATTTTTAAAATGAATATTCAAATATGAAGATAAACATTTGTAAAATTTTTGGCTAAATAACTTTTTGGCTAATATATATATATATATATATAGATCATTAGATTACATGATGGCTAGATTTTTTTAATAGGGTGTAGATTTTTGTACTCCATCATTTTATATTGACACTCCATTATTAATGTTTTAAAAGTACAAATAACATAAATATCCTTAACTTGAATGTCTTACTTTTATTGTAATTTTTTAAACTTTTTCTACTTTTAATTAATCCAAATAAATTATAGCTCTTATGAAAAATATATTATTTTAAGTTTTACTATTTAAAAATATTTTCAAATCAAAAAATTATTTTATTTAATCAAGTTATTTATTTAAATTTTTTTCAATAAATATTATTTATACATTATTTAAATGAAATAATTATAAATTATCTTTTAATGCTAAATGATTTAACACATTTTTTTATATTTATTCATATAAATTTTAATTTGTTTACAAGAAATTTGATATATAAATTATACTTTACTTTTGCATAGATTAGTTAATATTTAAATTATATGATTTATTTTAACAAACATTTTTCTCAATTACTAAAATAATAAAGAAATATAGAAAAAATTTTCAATAGAATCAATAATAAATATTATAATAATTATATTTTCTTTTTTAAGACAATGATGGGATGTATAAAAATTTAAATCAACTAATTAGTTAAAATTATATTTTAATTTATACACAGAAAAGAAAATAATAATTCTAATTAAATATAGAAAATAAGTAAAATTTCAAAATTCAAATAATTATCTATGACACCTAAAAATGAAAATAAATTATCTTACATATTAATATAAATATCAATTTTAATTTTTTAAAATGAAAATGAATTCATTAAGAATTTATATCTTTTTAGAACCTCGAACAATTATTTTTTTTTTTTGCATAAATATGGTTTAATATTTAATAAGTAATAATATATTAATTTAGAAAATTTTATTAATAAAAAGTAAATACTTAAATTGGGAACATTTGTGCCATTTAAATTTTAAAAATATTAATAGTGAAGAGTGACAAAAAAAAACTGTCAAAAAAATAAACATTAAAGTTGAGAATATTTATATTAATCACATCTTAAAAATATTAATAAAGAGTGCAAACATAAAGTGACGGAGTAAAAAAAATTTCTCCCTTTCTAATAAGTTGAAGGAGAATCTAAATTAAAATTCTATCTTTATCTTTCTTCCTCAAATTTCAATCTTCGATATAAAATAATTAAAAAAAGATATGTTTATGTATATTTTTTAAAAAAAATTAATAAAAAATAAAATTTAAAATAATAAAATAAAAACAGTTTAATTACCATTTCGCAAGAGATTCCATTGTAAAAAAAAAAAGAGTAAATGTAATTAAGTTAATAGAATTATGTCAACATCAAAAATGAAAGAAGTGGACCAATTTACTTAGAGTGAGTGATATATAGAGAAGTAAATGAGGGAACAGTTTTCATGTGAACATTAACTTGCAACTACCAATTTCAGATGGGATACTACGGCTGTTTCTTCAGCTTTTAATGTTGAACTCATTCATTCAATTTCAACTTAACTTACACACTCAATAATATCACCGCAACTAATATTTCAAAACATTGCTAGCTCACCAAATATTATGTATGTATATCACTTTGTTTCTTTTTTCCTTTTTACATGTTTTTGGAATATTTTTTTTTTGTTAATATACTTTGAAAGAATATTCATTTTTTTTAATTATTTTGTAAACAACAATTTTAGATAAACAATTTTTTAAAAAGGGCAAAATTATTCTTTCAACCCTAAACAACAATCTCAAATGAGATCAAAATATGTGATATGTATCATTATTTTATAATTTAAACGTAAAATACTTTGAATACATATTACTCGTTTAAGTGTCATATATATATATTGTTTGAGTTTGACTCATTTATTAAACGAATTTTAATATACGAACTCAAATAAGTTTTTATCAAATCAAATACTGAGCAACTCAAAAGCAATTTGACTCAATTACAACCTACACATTAAGTTCCAAAAATACATTTTTAGTATCAAAATGTGAAATAAAATGATATGTGGAAGTTTCGCTATATATATATATTATCCAAGCATCATCACCACACATTCTCTGCTTGATTTCCAACAAACTATTAAATCTCAGACCAGATATATATATGCAAGACTTCAATAAAAATTGGCCACAACTAATGATATTATAATGACTTCAATATACATATGTATGTGCACACACTCTAAGCATATAATGATAGAAGTCACTAGAGGCCATTATAAGAAATTTTTATTCCACAATTTAAGCATGTGACAAGTTCATGGCATATAAAATTACATAAAAAAAAACAAACCATTGATTGTCTATGATTGCAATTCCACATAAATCCAATGAAAGTGATCAGAAGATCAATCTTTTTCATGAAAATTCATAAACTATATATAAGAGTGAAATTTTGACGATATCTCTATACATAATGAGCACACATGCACCAATCCATGTGTTTGAAAATAAATAATAAAATCTATTATGTGTATAAAATTGAGAAAACTAATTCTAGGCTAGATTAGATTTTCCCTAATAAATAATAAGTACAAAGATGACAATTAATAAAAATTTCCATAGCTTGTTTGTACTTTTGAGAAATTTCAAATATATACATAAATATTTATCTTAGAAAGGTCATTGGAAAAGTAGTCTATTGGTTATTGTTTTTCAAGGACATTATGAGATACAGAGATTAAATTATGTTATTATCGATTTAAAAAAGAAGGATTGTCCTATAATATACAATACATCAATATTTAGGTCATTTGATCTTTCTATAAATTTGTTTAAAAAGAAATATTGATTTAGAAAGAGAAGAAAAATGAAAATTTAGGATGGGACTATAGCAAACTAAAATTAATGATTGATTATAACAGATTTTGATAGAATAATACAAAAATGACATACACACAGAAAAGGGAAAGGGACCAAAGATATAACATAATTAAAAATTGCCCCCACATTGTTAATTCAACATCTGAAAAGATGCCAACCTTATATGCATGTGGTCCAACCAAGCGCCCCTTATTGTAAGTTCCAGACAACAATGATCATACCCATCAAGGCTTTTAAGGACTTGAAAGAGCTATCCTTATATTTGACAGTTAAAGGGTTCTTTACATGTAGAAAAAGTCCCAATTCACATCATCACAACACTTAGCCCCAATTTGCTTCTTGTTTTCGTATATTTATATATATTCAAGAGGTATATATGCATTTTAAGTGAAACACACACATCTTAACGAATGTGAAAACATTCCCTTGTGAGTTTTGATGTATGCTTGAAATAAGAAGGTAGTAGTAGTAGTAGTAGTGGTGGGCTCTCATGTTCTCATATCCACTTGCATTGCCTTTCCTTATTGCATCCACATTAAATTCTTTATTTCTGTTCTTTTCTGCACAAGAAATAACCAAAAACACTGGATGTGAATCGGAAGTCACATGTATTGAAAGGGCCAGCTGCAATAGCAAGAATATCCGTAAAAAATAGAAAATTTTTACCAATTTCAAATATATTATAACATGTCTAATGGTCCAATATTATATGGATGCAAGCAAAAATTTTCCAAAATAAAATCAACTACCTTTAGCTTTCACATTAATTAATTCAAATCTATATACTTTGGATTCCAACTATTCGGATCTTAGAGTACTAGCCAATTGGAATATGACATGTGTAGCAACATTTGCATGATGTGAAAACTACTACACATTCCTCACCATGTGACTTATGTACCAAGATTGCAATAGTTCATGATGTTAGAATTTTGCAAAATTACCAAAAATACCAATACCCATGTTTCCACTTTTCTCTCAATTTCAATCTTCAACTTAAAAAAAAAAAAAAAAAAAAAAGGAACTTCCAAGAAAAAGTTAGATTTTAATGGTAGACATTTGATGGGTGATAAGTACACAAGTGGAGGAGGAAAAAAAAAAGGAACACAAACAAAGAGAATTAAGGCCAAGTTTATTCCTCAGCTTTTCCCTATATACCTCTTCAATCTACAGGTAAATATATACATTTTTTATTCATATGATTCCTTTTGTTACAATAAATTTAACTTGTGAAAAGTGAAAATTTGGTTAGATGAATTTTATCATTACTTTGTTTTCTACAAAAGTAAAATATATTTTTTTAATAATCATCGTTGGATAATAAAATATACTCTCACCCAATAGAGATAAAATAAAGGGAGATTCTTGTCTAAGCTGGGTGTATTGCACCCAATGGTAAAATCTAAGACAACACATCAAAATATTGATAACTTCATTGATTAAAACAAGACATGTGTCTTGTGCTTTAAATCCTATCATTGGATGTATATACACCCAGTATAGGGAAGAATCTCCCTAAAATAAAAGTAATTAAAAAATAAAGTTATTATAAAATTTCATATATTTTTTTATATAACATTTTTCAAAAAAGAATAAAAAATAATAAAAAGAAAAAGGACGAGAAAATTTAGTGGAGTTTGAATGGTACAATTTTGTAGTACAATATAAGGCTGGCAAAATAGTGAAAACCAACATAACTTCCACTTGTAACAACAGTTACTGAAATTGTGTTAACAAAGTGAATCCCCACCATATGGATCGATTTTTCTAGATTTAGAGAAATTTAGGAACATCCCCACAAATTTAAATTTTATTTCTAATAAAAATCCAAATTCCTTGTGTAGGAAAATGCCAAATGTTTAGAAAATAAAAGAGATTTTGCCAAAAAAAAAAAAAAAAAGCTATTATTTTCCTAATACTTGCTTCAAGCTATCATGGAGATGTCACTTCTTCTATTATTAAACAAGCTCTTTGTTATCTTCAGGATACCTCATATTTTAAAAACCTAACCTCAATAAGATTTTGTTTTCTTTAATGGGATTACAGTCTTTAAGATTTTGTGCTTTAAAAGAATGAAAATTTTCAGTCTTTGCAATTTCATAAATGGGAAGTTCCTGTTAATGAAGTATATGGGCATTCCTCTTATATCTACTAGGCTAAGCTAAGTGGCAATATAACAAAATGATATTTTCTAAAAAAATGTAGGACATTAAATATATAGAAATATATAAATAAATATCTAAAATATAGAAAATATATATAAATATAAATTTCACATAAAAATATTGAAAAATTATTTATTACCATCGATTTAATAGAACAATTATGGATTTTTTTAATTTAAAAAAATATAGAGTTTTATAAATCTTATTTTCTTTTTTATTTAAAAAAATTGAAAATGTATGTTTAAGTTAAAAATGTGTTTTCTAATTTTTCTAAAATTTGTAGAACTGACTCTAAACGTTTCTAAGATATTTTCTAAAATTTTTGAAATGAAAATGCATAAATTATATATTTAAAAATGTATCAACCGAAATGAGCGCTAATAAAGTATATGGTAAAAATTTTCCTCTCATGGAACAAAACCAAAATCTGAATCTCAATCATTTTCAAAAGAATTTAATGTTAATAAAACAATAAAAAAAGACAACTCTATTTTTAAATTTGAACACCCAACTAGTACTTAAGTTCATCATCAATAGAAAACTCTATGATAAAAATCTAGCTATTTAGAGAGAAAAATAATTATATATGTATATATAACAAAATTGTCTTATTCAAGAAAAAGAGATAGAGACATTAGTTAATTATGTATACATATATATATATATATATCTAGAGAAGAAGATGATGAGAAAAGAATTTGGTCCACACACAAACACATGTTTTTATTTATTTCTTTTGGGTTTAATAGGAAAAAAAAACTATATATGTATAATTAAGAGAATAGGCAAAGCCAGAAAGGATATAAATGGAGAAAGAGAAGGTGAAAGGGTAAAGACATGAGTTTCTCATAGCCAAAGTCACATTCAATCCACCTAATGTGAAAGAGAGATGAGGAACAACTGGACAGCGACTCTTCTCTTGTACCCAAGCAGACCAACCAATCTTAATGCACTTACTTCTGCTACTTATATATATATATATATAGCACCCAAAACCCACAACCATGTACAAATAGTTCTCTCCAACCTGTTCTAAGGAATTAGGGTTTCTGAGGATGGTGACCCTTTTTTTTTAAAAAAAAAAAAAATATATTTCCACATGCATGAAGATCATCAACACCCAATATCTAACTGAGCTCTTACAATACTTTGGCATTGCTACTGCAGCTGGCTCCTGTTTAGATTATTATATTCTTTTAGATTTTCATATTTGAAAATTAAAAATAATTTGGAATATTCCTTTTTATTTTTTTAGTTTCCAAAAGCAATTTCACTACACATGATTTCGAATTAGAATTTAATATAATATTATCTTACATTTGAATATTTGAAAAATTAATTTTAATACATAGCTACAAATTTTTTCGAATTCTCATTAATATATATAGATAATTTGGTCATTCTATCAAAGTGATTAAAAAATTATGAAAAAATAACTAAAAAGGAAAATTGGTATTGAAATTTAATGAAAAAGTAATTAATGCAAAGCCAAGTTGAGTAGTAATGTCTCATTCAAAATTAAAAGTTCAATTAAATAAACCAAGTTATTTAAGTCTATTCTTCAAAGTGAATAAACAAAACAAAACAAAAACAAGAAGCAACATTTTCATGAGTCACGAAACGTCGCATAAGATGTTGCCACATCAAGTGGCAAAGGGAAACAGCAATTGCTAGGCTTCACATCACATTATTTTCTACTTTATTATGCATATATATTACGATAAGTGTATATATATGTATCATAAACATGTATATATAAATAAATATATTAAGTGGTTCAGTTGCATTGAAGTGTTGAAGCCCCACATCCATCTATGGTCCCCTTCAATTTTTCCAAACCCACAAAAACCTTTGCTTGCGACTATGACTCTAATGGCAAAGAAGAGCTTTGCATGAATGATGGGTTGTTGTTGTCGAAGGGTTGGCAAATGTGGCATGTTGAGTGAAGGTTAATGATATGGACCCACCCTTCAATTTTTAGATGATATATATGAGATGGTTCAATCCATTAAATCCCTAAAGAAAAATGATATGAAAAAAAAATGCTATTAGTTTACTTATATTTTTCTAACTCATAGTAATGAAATATATTTAGTTTAAAATTAAAAGAATTTGTGTATTTTTAGATATAAACTATATACACACATACTCGCAATAAAATTAATATTTATTTTTAGGGTTATTACATTATTTTACCATGAATTTTAATTATTTTCACCAATCTATCCTATTTTTTAAATTATGGCAAATTGATATATGAACTTTCCGATTTGTTACAAATCTATCAACAGTCAAAATAGTATATGTCTATGCTAACATGACATACATGTGTAAATTATTTACCGATGTGGAAATTAGAAGAAAAAATTGATAATTTTAACTTTCATATTCTTTGTAGTTCTATCAACTTCACTAATTATTTCAATTTTATCTAATTTTAAATGAAAATAGTGTATCTTCTCTAAAATATATTTGCAAAAAAAAAAATTGAAAGTAGATCGATGGATTCAAGAAGCCGTTCGCTAAAATATATCCTTATTTCTATTATGTAAATTTTAAATTTTAATTAATTATTTTTTAGATATCAAAATCTTTTGTAACCCAAATAAATGTATCTTTTTTTTTACTTCTTTTATTACAATTATAGTTGTTATTTTAAATTTTATCGCAATCACTTGATTTTATTTATTATTTTAATAAGTTGAAATCACAATTAAGTAAAAAAATCCAACAAAAATTTTAAATGTATTTTTATGAATATTTGAATAAATTTTTTTATAAAAATATGCACATGATCATATAAAAAATATCAAATTTCTAAATATAATTTAAAATTAGATAAAATTGAAATAATTAGTGATATTGATAGAACTACAAAGAAGATAAAAGTTAAAGATATATTTGCAAATAAGATGAAAGTTAAGGATAGAAAAATTATCAATTTCTTCGTCAAATTTCCACATCAGCAAAACAATTTACATATGTATGTCATGTCAGTATGTCAAGTTAGCATGGGCACACGCTATTTTGACCGTTGATAGATTTGCAACAAATCGAAAAGTTCATATACTAATTCGCCACAATTTTAAAAGTATGATAGATTGATAAAAATGACTAAAGTTCATAGTAATAATGCAATAATCCTTATTTTTAAAAAAAATTTCAAATGCATTAAATTTAATGTCAGATTTATTAAACATATTATTTATGAAGGTGTATATGTAATATTTGTTATAAATCTGACAATTAGATGTCACAAATCTAGAAATGACTAAAATTTTTATTTTTTTCTAGAATTTATTAATCATGCAATTAAAGATGTCGGTACTTTTTTTCTCATTCAAAAATAAAAATATACATTTGTATGAA
Source organism: Mallotus japonicus (assembly GCA_949634005.1). NCBI lineage: Eukaryota > Viridiplantae > Streptophyta > Magnoliopsida > Malpighiales > Euphorbiaceae > Mallotus > Mallotus japonicus. Next base: position 15,689 of record CATIWK010531903.1, read on the forward strand.
TCTAAGAAAGAAAAGGGTGATGTTGTAATAAATGGAAGAGCCCAAGCAATAATGAGAGAGAAAAGAAGGGATAGTGACTTGTCTTTGAATGGCAAAGAAAGGTAGAATTATGAAGAAAGGAGTAGTTGGGTCGTGAGAATAATTGCAAACCGAGTCAAGCATGCAAGAATAAAGCAATCTGTATATTGCAGAAACACACCAAAACTATCATTAATTTACCAATTTAGATAGAAACCCATGAAAAATGCTATTCTTCTACACACATCTCTAAAAAAATCCCTCCTAATAGCAACAAAAGTGAAGAATGCCCTCAATATATTTTCCTCTCTTGTACCTCAAATTTGAGAAGAAACAAATAAAGCTCTTTGAGCTAACGGTAAAAATTGAAAACCAACAAAAAGTGAATAAATAACTAAAGGGTTTGGTTGATCCTTCTAGTTCTTGAAAGAAGTGAAAGAAAGAAACAATACCCCTTTTGTATATATGGATGCATGACAAATATTTATAATAATTATTATTGCATATTATGCTATATTCCTAGAAAAATACAAAGCATATATATTCTAGATTTGAGGAGAAAAAGAAATGCAAATGCACTCTCAAAAATATAATGCATTGCAATGTTTTGAATCACACATCGTGTGATATTAAGATCTTGGTTATATATGATGACTTATGAGAAAATTTTGATTATATAAGATGTCATTTCAAAAATAAAATAGAAAAATCAAAGTAAATAATTGTTAATTGGGTTAGATTGTTACGGTTATTTTTAAAAGAAATGATTATATATATTTTTTAAAAAATTAAACTCATATTATATGAAAAGCAAAAATTGTTAGTTTCTTAGCATACTTTTTTTCTTCTTTGTACAATAAATTAATGTTTCAATTGAGGAGGATTAAGTACTAGTTCAAGTCAACATCTATGCATCTATCTATATTAGGGTGATTACCATATGCACATCTAATTATGCATGTATAGACAGATGATTTTATGACATTGATTATAATTCTTATTATTCTATTATATATATATATAAAAAAAAAAGGCTTTGAGTACACGCAAAATTAATTTTATTTTGGAATAAATGTTAAATGGGTTTAAGGTTTTTTCTCATAGAAAAGGATAAGATCACTTGACTTGGATTCAGAAATCAACATATAGAAGTGGATGGAGTTGCAATACAATTGATGGCTGATCTACCTGCTATATATATGCACAAATTGATACACATTTCTGTGTGACATATCTATCGAACGTATCAAAGAAGATAAATTTGCAATTAGTACACCATTCCTGATTGAATAATTTCTACATATAGATGAATGACTTGTTTTAATTCATGATAACGATATCTACATGGGATATATTCCTTTTCCATATGAAAAAAAAATATCTAATACATTATGTTCATTTTGCCCCTTCAAATTTAATTTATCTTCCTAGTAACTAACTTTTTTTAAAAAAAAAAATTCCATATCTTCTATGTAGAAGTCTTCTATGAAATGGACATCTTTTAATAAATTGTAACTCTTTTGAATAATAATTTTTTAAAGAGTGAGAAAGTTTGAACTACTTAAATTATATATATATAATTTAAAATTTTTCAATAACTATTTAGAAAAGAATAAATAAAAGTGGCAAGTTAAATCTACAAAGACAGTAATACTTTATTATTTCAAAAAAATAAAAGTCGCGCTAAATAGTTATTGAAAAATTTTAGCCATCTTTTGGTTCGATTGAGTCTAACTTAATTAGTTAGAGTCCAATGAGCATTGAATACTAGTAATTCGAACAAAAAAAATAATACTTTATTATTTCTAACAAATATTATTAAAATGATATTATTTCTGTACTGAAGAATCATTCAACACAAAAGAAAAATCCAAATAATCAATGAAGTACATTAGCAATGTGAGAAGAAGCTAAAATAAACAAGTAAAAAAAAAGAGTATTAATCCTGGAAGTTAATTAACAAATGGGATAATGGTCTAAAGACCGATCGTTTGTGATTTATTGTAAATTTATATATTAAAGCTTTTTTTTTTGGTAATATAAATATTAAAGGCTGAAATCTCAATGTGAAAAGGGAAGAAAATTAGAACAATAGAGATATATACAGGTAAAAAAAAGGAGACAAAAGGAGAGGAAGCATTTTGATCATGACAATACATTCAAGAAAAAGAGGAAGAGCGATATGATCAAACTGGTGAAGGAGATGATGATGATCCATTCGTGTAAATCTGGGTATCATTTTTTTTTTTTTTTTTTTTTGGGTGTTTCTTGAGGACCACATTGAGCCTAGAATCCACTGCAACAGATATAAAAACAGCCAACAGCTATAAAGAACCATCACCAACTACTACTACTACAACTCTTACTTCTGGTCCATGAGAGAGATTGCATGTGTGTGTATTTGCTGTGAGTATAGTCGACGATGATGGTGATGATATGATCTTTTCTTATAAACTTACTTAATTGATTGAGACATGGTTATGCAAAGTAAAGAGCTTTTGAGGGAAACAAATCAAAGTGTATGGTGAACCTTCACTTTCCTTTGCATTTGTCTCAACCAATATCTTAATTATGATACTTATGTATATATTTGCCTATATGCGTCTTCTTTTTGGATATATTCACAAATAGTACAACATTCTAAAACATACCCAATAATTGACTGATGATGCTGATAATATATAAATATATATTTTTTAATTTAGTCAGATTGATATTCTCTTATGCTGTAGTTTATGTAAATATATAATTTTTATCTACTAAAATTCTAAAATTCAATGGTTGGATATAAATATTAAAAAAAAATCTCAATTCAAGCTGCTAATCACATATGAAACTATAAAAAAAATTTATGGCGTAATCGAACTGAATTAAGTTGACACACTATCAAGGTTTAACTTAACTCAACTATGCACTCAAAACTTAAAATTCTCTTGAGTTTAATTAAATAATTATATTCGTATTGAATTCTATTCAACTCGACTCAATTAATTATGTAAAATTTTAAAATCATCCACGTTACCGTTTGAAGTGATTAATCTCATGAAATATTTATATCATTAGATAAATATTAGCCTTGAAAAATTTATTTATGCGAATATTACTTCAACCTTATCACTAATTCCTTATCATTGAAAATTTTAAATGTGAGAATTAATTAACGATATGTACACATATGTACAAGTCTTTCACTTATAAAAACAAGCCACATGGCTTTTCTCTGAAGTGTAATTTTCCAGAATATGTCCATGATACACAGCTCCTGTAAGATATCTTTCCTTCAAGTGATAATTGGCCCTAGTACACATATATTGTTAGCATCATAATAGTTACGGAAGATACTTGTGTTCCATGAAAAAAGAAGCAATTATACACATAGCTAGCTTTAGCTAGATGCAGTAATAATTCTTGAATAGTTTTTTTTTTCTTTTAGGAAATATAATTTATTTCTTGACTACCTGAAATCTGCCCCTAGATCATGAAATCGACAACAAAAATATATATACGTAGATTTTCTTTTTTTTTTTTTTAAAAAAAAATCGGATTTATCTCTTTTTTTTTCCATTATTTATTACTTGGGAGGTTATAATGTATAAGTTTAGAAATTGAGGAATCAATATCAGTAAGAGTTAAGAAATATTTTTTTTTAAAAGGAAAATTAAAGGTAGTTTCCCAAATACTAAAATAGCTACAAAACTCTGTTAAATCTATTTTTGTTTTGGTACAACGCCACAAGGATCTCGAAGGACGGTAAAGGTTTACCTCAAGAGTTTTAAAGTAACTGCATATTTAGGGCTCAAACCCGAGATCTCTGGTTAAGTTGGAAGAGTCCCCTCCCAACTCATTCACACCTTCTTGATTATATCTTTTTTTTATATATCCCACAAGAACATTAAAAATTTTTTAACAACTAATTCAACATAGCTGCCCCACTTAAACAGACACAACTTCCTCCTATCAATTGATTCCAACATTATTTCTGGTAAACTTTTTTTAATAACATCTAAAAAAGTGTTGTTAGAAAAGCAATTTTCCATCTAATTAAACTCTAGACATACAATATGAACTATAAAGTCTTATTTGTCACAAAAGTTTAGTAGTCAATCTAGTAAACATTAATTTTTATATTAAATAATTAACGGACAACAAAAAGAAAACAAGGCCTACATTCTCCTACATTTATAGAAGACACATTTAGCTTTTAAACTATAATTGTCTCAGTTAGGAAACTTTATCTTTTGTTAGATGATCAATCATAAGAACAAAACTTTATTGAAAAGAAATTATTGCCATTCCTACATTCTCAATCGTCAAATTTTGTTAAATATTTATTTTTCATATATTATAAGATACATGCTCGATTATTTTTATTGAAATTACATAATAATTTTACAAGAACTAATATGTTCTACAAAACTAATAATTTTTTAGAGAAATTTGAGTAGCACCAATGCATATTATAAGACAATCTACTAGCTTTATAAAATTATAATTATATATTTTTTTAAATCATCAGCATTTAAAGTTTACTAAACTCTAAAATCTGATTCGACCTAAAAAATTATAAAGACGATAAGAATCTCCCAACAACTAATTTAACATAATTAAACTTATCATGACTCAAATCTAAATCGTCGTTCAAGTGAAATCGTTCCTCACTAGCTATCTCTATAGGTAAAACCATAATTATCAAATATATATGTTAGGAACTTTCCAAAACAAACCAAAAAGAAATAAGTGAAAACAATGCAAAAGATGGTACTTTGAGAAGCCGAAGCCGAAGCCACTCTCATCTCATTTCATCCAGGGGTGGAGCCAGAAATTTAGCAAAGGGAGGACCGGGAGGCGGGAGCATAAGATTGTGTAAAGAAAGAGATCTATCTTGTTATTAGAACCAAATTATATAAGGTTATAAGATTGTGTAGGGAGGGGCCTGCTGCATCGAATCTCATTACAGCTGACTTAACTTTTCATTGGGTAGCTGAAGTGC
>CATIWK010531972.1:0-18861 GCA_949634005.1 Mallotus japonicus
TATCTCTTTATCATATTATATTCATGCTAATGACCATCATTCAATAGTTTTAAAACATTTAACAAAAATTTAAAAAATCATACACATTATAATATATCCCATAATTTCATATACCGAAAAAATAATTACAAAAAATTATCGTCCGCACATCGCACGGGAACAACGCTAGTTAGAAATGAAACACCAGCTTTTAAGAGTCACATTTTCCTGTAAGCAAAACTGCAACCCATCTTGCATCCCAGCAGCGTTGCTGGTTAAATCAAAATTTTTCTCACTAAAAATAGAATCTAATAGAAATGAGACAACAGCTTTTTAAGTCACATTTTCCTGTACGTAAAAATGCAACTCATCTTGCATCCCAAAAGTGTTGGCTGTTAATAGAAATTTTTCTCACTAGAAACAGAATCTATCTTTGTTGATCATACTGTTGGCATCAGCCTTTACATGTCCAGCATTTAAATTAATATAACTTTTTGAAACTCTTAATGCTGATTTACAGCAAAATCAGTTCCTTTCTGGGAACTCTGCCCAACAACGCTGATTTAATTTTTCTTCAGATGTTGGTAGAACCTTTAGTTGATCAAGTTCCCAAAACCTTTTAATTCATTAAGTTGGCAAAAATTCGCATTCACAACTTTGAGCGTTTTATGTAGACCAGAACACCAATGCCTGTTAAAACAACAGCACCTGCTAGGATAACAGAGTGGGCAGATCCCCATCTAGTCCTCTGGGTTCTCATTGTGTCTGGCTGTGATCTCGTTTCCTGGATAGAATCAGAAAAGTCTAGATGCAACCTTAAAACCTGCAAAATCACATGACAGAGAGAAAGAGAGAGAGAGCACACGCGCACATTAGGCAATCTCCAACACATAACTCCAAAATGCAGTAAAGTTTACACCAAAATAGTGCAACTACAATGATTCATCTTCAATCCATTATTTCATTCTTAACACCAAAAAATAAAAAATAAATAAATTCCATGTATTCTTTTTTATATCTCATTTTCTCATTTTATATTGCTATTTATTTCGTATACTATTAATTTATTTTACACATAATTATAAGACAGACATTTGCTAATAAATTAATTTCTTTTTGTTACATATTTATTTTGTTGTATTATATATTTTTTCCATATCAAAACAAATTTTAGCTTAAGAAACAGAAAAAATTTATCAAAAATTAAGAATTTGGACCAAATTATGCATTTTTTAAAGGTTTCAGGATTTCTGTAAAATAGGAACCATTTGGTGTCAATGAACAGTACCACGCCAAATTATTCATCCAAACAGAAACAATTCACATATTAGCACGCATCACAACTCAGAAATCATAATATTTTTAACTAGAAGCACAGGAAATTTAAATATTGGCTTAGTACAAAAAAAAAATGTAATAAAATGTCATAATGGTATCATGGCCTAACATGATGTTGATCGAGATTATTGAATTCAAAACTTATTTGTTTCTTATAATTTTCTACTTATGTTGTGTTTGGTATAAATGAATTTTACAAATTTAATGGAATTCATTTACAAATCCGAGTATTTTTGGTTTAAATGAAAATTTTGTGAAATTTATCTCCAATTCCAACTTTTTAATTTTGTAAAATTACTTATTAATAAACCAAATTCTTATGATTTCCAAGAATTCATTTAAACCCAACACACTTCATTAAGAAAAATTCATTTTCAAATGAACTTTGTCTAGATATCATTTGGAAATGAAATGAATTCCTCAATGGAATTAAACCAAACATGAGGTTAGAAAGTTAATGATTTAGTATTATTAAGGAATTCTACTATCATTACAAATATTCTAAGACTCTTACTCTCCCTATCCTATTTTAGAATTGGTCTAGAAGTATATACTTTATATTTCTCCTTGTTAGAGTTTATAATCCCTAATAGCAGCAATATCCAGTTTTAGTTGCCATGAATGTAGGGCACGCCATATGATTTGATTAATTAAGAGTTAATTCTTTTGAGCTATGTGCTTTGCTCTTTTTCTTTAGCTTCATTCTTTGGTTCATCATGTGTGTTCAGCCTATGTGGTTCTAAATCAATTCTGCATACATCCCCAAGTAAAATTGTAATCAAAAACCTAAATTACCTTCAAACCTACTGATCTGGCATGGTTGATAGCACTGATGAGATCACCATCAGTTGCAAGTGAAACTTTGTCACCTTCATCATCCTCGTACTGCAAAAAGTTCAAAAATTTAAGCATAACTCAAAAGTCAAACAGTAAAAAAGAAACCAGGTCACATAAATGTAGCCTCCCACCAAAAGTTGTGGATGATCTTGATCACTACCAACACCAATCCTTTGCAACAAAGCAGATGTAAGCTCATCTAAATTTTCGGTTCCTGAAAAATGCCAAGCGAAAAATAAAAGCTTTATTTCTGCACTTGATTCGATATCTCTACCAAGATGCATTACATACAATCTATGTAGCACAAAATAGAAACACGGAAAAGGAAAACGTGAAAACGGGTACGGTGAACAAACATTTTAAAAAATATATATAGGAAACAGAAAAGTGGGGGAAACATGTAAATATTAAAATATATGGGCATATAAACAAATAATAAAAATATATAAACATATATAAATATAAATTATATATATAAATATTGAAAAAAAATATTTATTACTATCAATTAATAATGTAATTATAAATTACTTTGTTTGGTTAAGAAAAATATGAAATTCTTTTTCAAGTTCTCTTTCTTCTTGTTCAGGAAAAAAAAAACTAAAGAAACATATTTCTAAATGGAAAAGCGTTTCCAAGTTGGAAACGTGTTTTCTAATTTTCAAATTAACAAAAATGGCCCCAAAATGTTTCTAAGGAGTTTTTTGAAGTTTTGGATATGGAAACGTGGAAAAGTCTATTTGTTGAAGTTTTCATGCATCATAGCATACAGTCTCTAACTAAACACACCTTTGTAACTGAAGAATATATCAAACTACAAAGATGACATAGGACAGCTTTAGGCCAAATTATCATATATTTTTGTGGAAAAGAGGCTTCTAAGAGTCACACCTGGAAGTTTTAGGAAGCACTCCTAAGGATATAAGGCCAAATTATCTTATATCCCTGTTGTTGATAAAGATAAAAAAATATCAAATCACTTGAATCTTGGGCCTCCAATTGAAATTTATTTATGTTATGTTTTCATAAGACCAATTACCTTGTGCTAAGGCCCAATCTACACCACATTTACGTCACTTAACACTTTTACATTATTTCAATGTGGAATTCACTAAATCTCTTCTTTCACATGCATTAGACGAAATCCATCCATTGTTGTTCAAAATAATAATAATAATGTAGGATTCACTCACACTCCAACACCCTAAATCTTGTATGCCACTTAACTCTTGTCTATTATTTCAATGTAGGATTCACTCACATCTCCAACAGCACTGCTGGCTAACAAAGATATTATCTCAAAATTTCTCTTTTAGACTATGGTAAGCACAATTAGAACTATCAAGACTTGATAGTTGATAGTAATAACTAATTAATAAACATATAGAAAAAGTCTCATTAACATTTCAATTGAAATTTGAATAAAAAAAAGAAAGACATCAATAACGGTGGCTGGTTAAACTTATGCATATGTAAAACCATGTACCTGTTTAGAAGTTGGAACATGCAGTTCAATAAATCATGACTTTGAGATGATTACTAGATATTGTCCTAAATCACAACATACCATAATTGAAACGATGCACTCGACCCTTGTGATCCACAAATTTGAAGGCAAATGAACTACCAAGACTAAGAGATGGGTAAGCATACTTCCCAAGGTCATTTCCATCTGATGTTATTATTGCAGACATTTCACTGAAAATCAACATCCTACAGATCAGCAACATAAATAACCAGGTGACAATATAGCATCATTGTGTAACAGGAATGACCTCTGAGTGTCATAATCATCTGGAGGCTCTAAAACTAGGGCAGAATCCCAGAACTTTTGCATCATTGTGTTTGCTACATCATTAACAGCCCCAGAGCTATTTTCAACCTTGTAAAGTTCAAAATATCTCAGTTAACTTTCTAAAAAAGAAAATGAAATACAATAAAAACATAATTGAACCTAGAAATGAACCAGACACTATCTTAACTTTTATTTAGTTGCTATAATATCTCAACTAATTGACAAACCTCCCTCAGAAGGATTTAACTCAGACAATTACAAATGTACATGTACAGTGTAGGACCACTACAGAATTGATGAAGGACCACTACAGAAATGAGGTAGGCACCTGAACACTTTGATGACTAAGAATGCACATGAAGCAATTTAGAAACACATGAGGAAGATGATTTATGTTGACATGACTTGCTTTATATCTTATAGCTTTAACCATTAAATTACTAAACAAAAATCAAGATTTTTAACTCAATTTTACCTTTAACTGAATCTATGAATGCATAATCATATTACTGAATCGGCAATAAAATAAAACAATGATATGTTTATTGAGAAACTATTGTCCAACCATGATAAATTCACCAAAATACAGTCACAGAACTCTAATGAAATCGGCTACAATGGTATGAAATATTTTCTGTTCAGAACCAAAGATTGGCGCAAAGTGCATTTAACAGACAAAGAATATCAAACTCCTCATAATTGATAGTATCTCTATTTACAGTGCAAATAAAAAAGAAAACTTGAATATGAGTTCTCCGACGTGACATGACTAAAAATATCCAATTGAGCTTGTGTTTAAGTTTACAACTTTTTTAATCTCTCTCTTTCTCTCTCTCTGATCAACAACTGATATTCATTTACATTTTTTGTTGCATTTTCAAGATTGTTCCCTGCTTTTTTCTTTCCCATTCTCTTAATCTAAGTTGTTGTTCAAGGAATTTAAGATTAGATATGTCCAAGTAAGAATTTTAATGATTTTCCATAATTAGAGTCATCAAATAAATTGTTCATGTTCAATGCTTAAAATTTCGACATTTATTATATTCAGGGCTTAATACTTAACTCTTAATTTTTTAGCATTTAATTTTCAGATTTACCAAATGCCACCTAAAGGCTTAATACTCTACAACCCCTTAAACTTGGCACACTTTTCCATTTTGCCTACTCAACCTATAACTTTACTATTTTGACACCTCAATTTGTTACAAACATGACTTATAAACATTTTTCAACTGCTTTAAGTGTCTAAATAGTTCCATTTCAGTCACAAAAATATCATTTGGATACCTAAAGTAGTGCTGAACAGTGTTGATAAGCCTTATTTTTAGCAAGTAAAATTGTAAAAATGATTAATTTGTAAGTTGAAAAGCAAACTAACAAAAGGTCCCAAGTTCAGGGGACTGCAGAAATACTGTTGCCCCTAAACTAAAACTACAGGAAAAAAAAAAAAAGGCCTTGTCACTTTAGAACTACCATGTTGCTTTAGAACAAATATGCAGTGTCTTTACAAGTGGAAGAAAAACATTATAGTTAGGGTTTTACACAAAAAGGCTTCTTTTATCTGTTCCTATTCTGATCTTCTCTATTCTTCTTCGCTGCAATTTTCCTTTTGTATTATTTAAGCACCTCTTGATCCTCTTTTTTTTTTTTTTCTTTTTATATATACTTTGGCATTCAACTCACTCAGATCAAAGAATGATGGTCCATGAACCCTTTTCTTCACTCTACTGCCTCTCAGTGGACCTTCTACTGCTCACACCCCTTTTTATTTTCAATTTTTTTCTTCTTTCTCCTTCTGGATGCCTTTGACATCCTGCACTGTCAACTTGGAGAACTTTAGATATTCATTTTACCATGATCTTTGTAACAAATAAGTTGTTAACCATGCCATCTTGTCTCTTGAGATTAAATTTGGTGCACGTGGTTCTAGCATAAAATGTGTAATAAATATTGAATCATAAATTATTTGCATATAATTATTTAGTTTCTTCAAATGAAAAAATAGAGGCATAAGTCTAAATATCTGTATTTGATATGAGTAGTTATCTTTTACAAAATTAATTCTCTTATCTTCTCTTCTTCACAACTAGGCTCTAGGATCCCTTTGCACCTAACAAGTGATGCGCCTTTAATAACTATTTTTTTCTTTCAAACAGGACCCAGAACATTAGCATGCTTGGCTCAATTCTAGAAAATGCATATCAATATCATATGCTGCAGTATAAGGAATGCAGTTTACCATGGAAATTGCTGCATGAGTAATTTGCAGAACATCTACACAGGCAGTAACAGATCCATCTGTGCAACAGGTGTCGATTAAATTCAAATTGACTTAAAGGATGCTTTTCTGAGACACAAAGGGAGTATTGCTCACCTTTATCCACAACAGGAAGATGTAAAAATTTTCCATCATGCATTACATGCAATGCATCAAGGATTGTTGTCTCCAATGTTACACATTCAGGGTTTGGAGTCATTACCTGTAGCATTCCAAAAACAGGTAAGAACATTAAAAGCATCAACAATTATAAAGGCCGTGCATGTTCTCTTTCCTCCTTCCAATACCAAGCTATGCTTTGTAAATTTGAACACTGAATGAAGCATCACCCATAGCAATAAGATAAAATAGAGCCTGACTTACAATAAATTAGAAGATAAAGGACTAAGATTCTAGCTGCTAAAAAAAAAAACATTTAAGGAAGGAAGGAAGAAAGCACCACAGAATATTTTACTATATCAACCAACAATTTAACATAATGGGTTTTGAAAGGGCAGGTAATTCAATTTTTCAGTTCAGTGAAATTATGAGAGCAAGGTTTAGCATCCATGGTTTATTTGGGTCAACAGCCAAGCAGAAACATATATATAATACAAACTACCATGCGGCTAGACAAATATTAGTCAGCCACTAAAATAATTTTCTAATGGAGCATCAAGTAGACTGCATCACAGAACATGCATAAGAAACAAGCTTGGGGTATTGATTGCACACAAATCTGAAACCCAAAATTTACTTTCACATTACACCAGCTAGGGAAATATAACCTTCATATGGTATTAAAAAATCAATTAAGTTCTTGAATAAATAATAGCATAATTTCACCTTGCCTATAGGATAATCTCCCAAACATGTTTATACCATCAGTGGCAATGCAGTTTTTACTACTGGCTAAAACCAAAACATAGAGAAAAAGTTTTCTAATGAACCTTTTCCACCAGGGTCAACTCAGGAGAAAGATTTTGTGCCACAACTCGCATGAGAATATCTTTTGAACTGCAAAGCAACAGTGTCTATAAACCATAAGCAGAAAATCAACAAGAAGCAATAATAAATATCATTTTGCATTATATTTAGTGATATAAAACATTCAAAGATATATTATTCAAGAAAAGCATTTCAAGTAAAGAATAGTACGTGAGTATCCCCTGAATTTTGTTCCCTGTCACAATGATAACTGAATTAACCCTCAAATCCCGCATCTTTTTTGCAGCTACATAGACTGGATCTGATGGCGAAGCAATCGCAACCCTGAAAACATGCAAGGCTACAAAAAATTGATGACACAAAGTGCAACTAGCAACTGTGTAAATACAAGAATTCCATTAAAAAATAGGACAAAAGGTTATATAAGATTAAGGATTACTTTGTCTGTTCACCAATGATAGTAGACAATGAAGGTTTGAACATCCGCTCCCTTAGTGTTTCTATGAAAGCATATGGAGCTGAGATGGAGCAAAAAAATAAGAACAAAATTAATCAACATTATAACAGAGGATGGATTGCATCCTCAAAAAGAAGAATAACTTTGTCCAGATACTTCTAGAAGGCACCCATGTTGATATTTATAATCTACCAATGACACTACACTGTACATCTGTTGAGGAAACTTCAGTAAAGATAAACAAATAAATAAAAAGTAGGACCAAATGTCATTCCATGGACTGAAAAATAGTTTTGAATAGTATTATATCATTAAATGGCTACAAGTTTCTATTGACCATACTTTTCCCTAACTGCACACAATTGCATCACATATAAAAACTAAGACTACCAGAAAAATTGCTTCCCCATTGACGTTCCACCCCTTCAACAGCAGCAGCAATTGCACTTCCCTGTTCAGCTGCCTTCTCCATTCTAGATATAGCATCATAAAGACACTTCGTAATATCTAGCAACGCAATAACTTCACCATTCTCCACAACAGGAAGGTGCCTGAATTTACCTGTTGATGGAAACGCCATTAACTGAGATGCTGATGAAGAAATATACGTAAAATTGATTGCAGAGAAGTATGTGATCCATGAATGCAATATTAATGCCGACAGCCCAAAAAAAAAAAAATACTCATGACCTGAGAGGACAACTTAAATGGCACATTCATTGCCTGCTTCCACAAAACCTATGATGCACGGAAATGGATTCGTGGAAACAGAGAAACACAGAACTGGATACAGTAAATTATAGGAAACAGATTCGTGTGCGCGTGTGTAAATATATAAATTTAAGTTAGGTTCAATATTCAACATAATTAAATATAACAATTAGAATAAAAACAATAATTAAAAAAATTTTACAGTAAAAATGTCTACAAGTTCAATAAAAAATAATTAATGCTCAAAAAAGGACTAGAATAAAAAAAATATCTTGGTACTTCTTCCACTTCATTATTTTTTTCCTTCCCTGTCCTTTGATTTCATTAAAAAGTACGGACTCTAACTCTAGTTCATTCGATGAGAGATTAGCAAACTCAAGAACTCCTACATCTTTCATACTTCCAAATCATGTTCACCTACATCCCACATTTTTGTCTTCTCATCATAATATGCAAATGTACTCCTAGACAAAAGACGAAAACTCAAATGAATATAAATTAAGTCCTCTGCACGTTTTGAAGTTAATTTATTCCTTCTATGAGAATGAATGAATGAAAAAGTACCCCAATTTCTTTCACAACAAGAGAAATAAGTAGGTTGCCCAAGCACTCAAGCCAACCTTCAAAGTAAAGGTGTATGTTAACCAAAGCTTGCCTGCCAATTTTCAAGATTTGTATCATACATATTGCCAATATGAATCTCTATGTTAACCAAAGCAAGCCCACCAATTTTTAAAATTTGTATGATACATATTGCCAATATGAATCTCCAAAAAGCCCACTTTTTCGAGAAAAAATTGCATATTCATTATTGGCTCTAACATGTTCATCTTCATTAGAAAAAAAACTCTTAAAACATATGATTGATTCTATAAATATTTTTGCATCCCTATGCAGAGACAATCTACCTTCCCCTTCTTGAAGCCATTTATCACTACAAAATCTTTAAAGAAAGAGAAGCTATAAAAAAAATAATAACAGTGTGTGTGTGTGTGGACAATCTACCTTCCCCTTCTTAAAGACATTTACCACTACAAAATCTTTAAAGAAAAAAGTAACTATATATATATATATGTGTGTGTGTGTGTGTGTGTGTAGAGAGAGAGAGAATTATAGAATTAGAAACTCATTTTGGGTTTAGCAAATGAGCTAAAAAATGAAGTGGAGTGTTGTTCTTTGCCCATCGTTCAACGAGAATAGTGCAGATCTCATTATAGAAAATCAAAAAAAGTTGTGGTTGCAGTTTTTCTTTCTCATAAATAATTATTTTCACATTTTCAATCATAGAATCCCACAATTCATATGCCATGAAGGCGTAACCAATTTGTATCACATATTCTAATTGTATCATAAATAGTCATGGATTTAGATTTTAATTTGTTCCTATTTTATCCTAGATTATTTTTTCCAATTCTTTGTAGGATTTGGAGTTTAATTTGTTCCTAATTGATCCAAAATTTCTCCTAATTCATCTGGGTTCCTAATTCATCTATGTTTTAGTTGGAGAATGATTGTTTAATGTTTATTATTTTTTTTTTAACATAGGGTACACATTTCCAAGAAGTGAAATGCATTCCAATTTTTTTATATTTACAGAAATGGCCACAGGATATTCCGAAGACAATTTTTGGAGTTTCCGATTCTGAAATGTTTCAGAAATGTGGAAACATGTTCAATGGACGTTTTTGTGCATCAGAGCACAAAACAATAATAGAAAATTCTAAACTCCTTGAGCACTTTCACAATCTTTCTTCAGTGTACCAGCTGTATAATGAAGGACACATTATAAAATGAAAAGGTGGCCAAAGCTGCTCATTTAACAATGATAGCACACATCCTCAGAAGCTAACATCAAAATTATAAGATTTGCTAAAATTTTTCAGAAATTTTCCCTTATACAGGTTTAATCCTATAGATTAAAATCTTATTCTAAATTTTAAAAGAGAAAAGGTCTAGAAAATGCTTCATAATCTTAAAAAAAAAAAAAATTTCAAGAGTTCACAAGATTTTTTGTGCCCTCCTCCACATTCAATTCAGATCTTTTCTCTTTCATCTGACAACTATCAAGCTGAACTTTTAAATAACTCCCTTGTCATTATGTTTAAACACAAATGAGAATAGAATTATGATCGCAAAGATAAACACACAAGTACCCAACACATGCAAATTTTATAGAAAACTAATAATTGAAAGCATAATTCGAAGCATGTAAATTTTATAGAAAACCAAGAATTAAAAACATAATTTGAAGCATGCAAATTTTACAGAAAACCAAGAATTAAAAACATAATAAAGTTAACTAAGCATCAGAAAAAGGCTAACCCTGCACCATCTTCTGAAGAGCATCAATAGCTAATGAATCGGAGGTGACAAAAGTAGGATTCCTTGTCATAATCTTTGATACTATTGTCTGCTCTGGTCTCAATCCCTCCGCTATGACTCGGGCAGAAATATCCTAACGAACACAGCCCACCAAAAAGAAGGGGAAAAAAAGAAAGACCAAAATCAAACAACATTAAACAAAAACTATAAAACAACACAGACAAAACTAGGCATCCTAGGAGGAACCTTGTCTGTAACAATCCCAGAAAGTAAAGCATTAGCATCAGTTAATAAAACAGCATCAACACGCCGTGCTGCCATTCTCCGACAAGCATCAGATACAGTGGTGCCCTCAGGAATAGTGAGAGCTTTTGATAACCTCAGCTTCTTCACTGTCCGCTCTCCACTGACGGGGCTTCAGGATATCCAAACAAAGAAAATTAAAAAGCAATCCAAAAACTCAAAATTTATTAACAGCTAAATAAACAGAATGAAGCGCAAATGGCAAAATTAATTGAAGAAAGTATCAAAACATATATGGGGAAGCATACGATTGGGGAGGAGGAGGAGGAGAGGAAGGCTTGTTAATGATTCCATTGTCGGATGAAGATTTCCTGGACGTTGAAGGACCTCGTTTCTGAGTCAAACTGTTCCTCTTCAGACCCACCTGGCTGCTCATCGTCACTTCTTTTGCAATCACAAAATCAAAAGTAGGGTTTTCAGAATTTTTGAAAATTTTGGAGAGGCAGAGAGAGGGATTACGGTGTCGGACCCCTCTCTCTCTCTCTGTTCTTTCTTTTTTGGTCTCAGGTCGAGGCGTGTTAGAAATCCTTTCCCTCCTACCGTTAGAGCTCAGAATCAAAACATTTACAAAAGTTTTATCTTTATGCTCCCACTCTTAACCTCTAATTTTGGAGCGAATGCTAGCCCCCACCCCCATATTTGTTCATCGTGCCTGCTTCCACGTCATCCAACTCAGATTTTCATTCTACAAATTTTTATTATTAATTAATTATTAATATAGAAAATTGATATCTTCTATCTCAATTTTAGATTAATTATCAATTAAATCTTATTTTAAAAGTTATTTTAATTTACTCCTTCAACTTTATACATTGTGTTAATTCTATCTGATTTTATTTGAATAATCTAATTATATTTTTAAAAATTACTATTAAATCCTATAAAATAAATTTGACACTTATTCAATTTTTTTTAAAAAAATAAAATTTAAAAAATATTTTTCAAGTTTTAATTTTACTATTTTTGAAATAAATTTAAAAATTTTAAATTTGTACATAAAATTTTAACTTTTTATGTATCAATTAAGAATAATAAGAAAAAAAGTGATAATTTGTGAATCAATTCATTATATAGACTAATATTAATAAAAATAAAAATCAATGAAGTAAGCATTTATAACTATCACTCTAAATAAATAATAAATTCTATTTTTTATTTTTTTTTACATTTTTCAGAAAAATTAAATAATTTTTTATTTTCTTAACTAATATTTTTAGTATCTTAAAATTCTCTTATTTTATCCTATATGTTTTTTGTTTGACCTCTATTAGAAAAGTTTTTAAATAATGTGGTTGAAAGTTGAAAAGTAAATTTTAAAATAGTTAAAATTTAAGAATTTTTAGTGAAAAATTAAAAATTTATGAAAAAAATTTAGAAAATTTTTTTTAAATTTATGTCGAGAGTGACAAAATTAGAAGTTAAAAACATTTTCTTACATTTTATTTGTTCTTAGAGGAAAAAGAGGATAAAAAATTTTAATAAGTGTCAAATTTGTATTATAGGATCTAAAAGTAATTTTTTAAAATACAATTAGATCCTTCAAATAAAATTGACACAATAAATAAGGTTGAAGGAGCAAATTGCAATGACTTTCAAAGTAAGATTCAATTGACAATTGTCTTAAAGTTCAGGATAGAATTGATGGTTTTCCCTTATTAATATATTAACTATGAAAAAAATAGTTACTAATTCGTAGGTATTTTTAAAAATTGGGATATTATAACTAAAATACTAAAGTGATAAAAAAATAATATTGCCTTAAATTAGAGGATTGAAAAAAAATTATATTAAAAGAATTGGTTATTATTATTTATGGCCAAAGGTTCAAATTATACCTCAATATTTTGCCCTAATTTTATATTGGATTTTTTTTTGGCACAAGTGGAACTTTAGCTTGCATAATTGAGATAAAATCCACACTAACGTTAGAAGAAGTTTAACAGTTATTAAATCCATTTCATGTGGTGACCTTTCGACTATCTTTGCAATAGATGGAGCAGTGTGGGTGGATCACTATACCATTGGAAGCAATTCATCTTATTGTTTATTATTATTGGAAGCAATTTTAAATCACTAAATCAAAAAATCCCAAATCCCTAAATTCTTTTTTATTTCTTTCAATTCTCTCAAATCCTCGATTTAAACTTGCAATTCCTCTCTCCCAACAAACCAAGAATTCTATATATAGCAAATTGATACTTAGTAGAACTTCAAAAAATTCTAGAGATGGCATCATCTTCAATGTTGATATCATCTTCAATGTTGATATCATCTTCTTCAACTCAAATAAAAACATATACAAATTGGGACAGAAAAATGTTATTGTGGTGCTTTTTTGTATGTGTTGCCATTAATGTCAGAACTATCGTATGAAGTTCTATGCATGCTCCAATTATAGAGGAATGTTAAAGAAAAAAATTACTTAAAATTGACATGTCATTGAATATATGATGACTATTTATAGTGAAGTTATCAATTTTACTATATGAAATACATGGGTATTTGCAAGCAAATAGAGAAGGATTGAAACAAATGTGGTATGATTATTTTGTTCGGTATCATGGAGAAATGTTTGAAAGCGCTAAACAAGTTATTAATGAATTAAAAAGTGGAGAAGAAGATTTTTTTTAAGGAAAAATTTTGAGTTGAAGAAAAGATTATAGATACTACAGAATTGGATGACCAATGAAGGCAAGAGTATAAGTGCTATAAAATGGACATAGCAAGAAGCAACTGAGAAGAGCATATGTGGGTCTCCTACTTTTGCATCTTTTTGTTGTTGTAATATGCGTCATAAATATATAACTACAGTGATAAATTGTAATGTTTTATGATTTGCAATGAAAGACCATTTGTTAAATTGAAGAGCATTGTGATATGGAATTTTTTCTTTAGACTAACAAAATCTACAAAAAAATTTCATGATGATTTGAGGCATATTTTCAGGAGTTACAAAAAAGAAATTATTATCAACACAAACCAATGATCTAATAAACCATTTGTGTTGAACACAACCATAAAATTTGAAACTCAAATTGTAAAAACAATTTTCTTAAATAAGAATACTGAGATATTATATAAGTATTTAGTTTATAACTAAAAGAACAATTAATAACATAAATGCCTGCTAGTTCTCACTGTAAAGACTAAAAATAAAAATATATTTAAGTTAAAAAAATCACATATCCTGAATGATTAACAAAACAAATTCAAATCCATATGCGTTTAATTCTTTAGGCACTTAATTCTCAAAATATGTAATGAAGTTCCTTTAAGAACTAAATATAATCAAATTAGTTCTTTAGAGTGTAAATGCTGAAACCTTCAGCATCAATTGGCTTTCTTTGAATTTTTCCTATCTTTTGTTTAGTTTGAGTTTGAAGCTATCTTATAATGATACATGGTTGACTTTGTCATTATAATCCTAAAGGCTTGAATAACATCTCTTTAAGCATTAAACAAACTTACTTTTTTCAAGGAGAGTTTAGCTTTGTCCTTCTTTTAAGGAGTGATGAGCAGAATGGCTTCCATATTGGTAAGCATTCCCTTATCGGGCTCAGTTTGGTCTTTCTAGTCTCCTTCCCTTTAATTTCATGAAATAAGGAAAATGTGATCATCCATCCTCTTTTTTCCTTGAAAGCAATTTTCCTCATGTCTTGACTTATTGTAAGCCTTGATTGTTTGTTGGTTTTTCATAGTTTTTTCTTTTTTAAAATTGGAAACCTGGTCTCAAGGTCAAGCTCTATATTTGGCATTGTGTAAATGTCATTTTCATACTTTAAAATTCAACAGTCTCCATCATTAGTCATATAATGAAACCTCTTTTAGTGTAAAGGGTGTGAAAACGTATACTTATACTCTTCTAGTGCTCTAAGACTACTTGTTAGGGTTATTTTTCAAAATCCTAATGGTTGATGATGAATCCATGAAAACATCTCACCATTGAATGAGATTGATGAAAAGAAATACCTTTTAAACCATTTTAAAGCCATTTGAAACACTAAAACATTACCCGATAGCCAATCGAACCTTTATGAGACCAAACCGAACCCTAAAGAAGCCTTCACCAAACTTTGATTATGCTGAGAAAGAGGTTTCAATTGATAGTTGAGAGAAAATTCCTTCTGAGTAGTGTCTTTTGAGTCAATAAGTTAATAAGTTATCCAAACTGAGGTGTATGATTCTTGTCATCACTTGTGCATCGAGCTTACACAAGGTAAACGAGGATCACACGAGTCTAAGCGTGGACAGTCTATGAAGACTGACATAATGACAACAAATAGTGGCAGACACTAAAGATGTCATGTCATTTGTGAATGTCATATCAAACGGACAGTATCAAGACAAGGAAAGCATGTTAGAGCTTAGTAGGACCCTAGGGAAGATTTCTACTGGTTTTATCTATATGAGCTGCGTCGAGCTTACGGCTTAGGTTCCTTTAGTGAGAATGCCCCTATATGACTAGGGTTACGGACTTCGGTCAGAGAGTCTAGTATTCTTTTACCTACTCGAGAAAAACTGCCCATTTTGGATTTGGGAGCCGGGCCGTGTCACTTTAAGCCCTATAGTTTTTCTTGATCGAGTAAAGACTAAAGGTGATAATACCTATCTTTGTCGCCCCGTGACTCGAATGGAATCATGGTGGCAATGTCATTCAGTATTAACGAGGGTTTAGGGACCATGGTGCATGTGGTAAGTGTGATGATATACAGTTATACTGTTGTGAAGGTGAATAAATAAGTTATGTATAATAAGAAACAGTCTTTCATTTATACCCCTTGAATCAGTAGTCCCTAGTGGAGTCGCCAAAAACCTGTGATCACCCGTCGGGGAGGGTCATGATCACATTAGGATTTGTGAGCTTATAGCATCGGGGCACACAGGCTAATTGTGATTATCTACTGGATTTCCGTTTGTTATTATTTGTTGGAGGGTCTGCCTGAATAGGCCACGTAGATTAAAGTCGCCACCCGACTTGAATCGGGAAGAAGTGAAAAATCACTTCCATAACCAGAGAATCCGGGTTCGGGGGGTAGGAGTTACTTATCCTGTTTCTTATTATACATGTTGCTTATTTATTCACTACTTCACCTAATTTTGGTTTTATGATGCATTATTACCACATACAAGCATTGGTCAATTTAAATCAGAAATAAAGCGCGAGATAATTGGATTGACGAGCATATATCACAAGATAGATAAATAAATAAATAAGCATCCACCAATCAAGCAAGTAATCATGTAGGCAAGTAAGCGCATAGCACACAAGTATGCAAGAAATAATAAAAATTAGCAAGCAAATAAGCAAAATAAAAATGGGGAAAGGGATTAAGGATTACAACCCAAGGAAAAGCCTATTCTAATAAATACATCGAAAATAAAAATAAATTGGGGAATTGAGATTAAAGATTACATTGCCTTGGAAAAGCCTATTCTATTAATTACATCAAAATAATAAAGGAATAAAATAAACCTATTCTAATAATTCTGCAAAACAAAGGTTAGCTTTCATACATATGCAAGCACACATCACATATGAGACAATTTAATATATTCCATTCATTCACAATTGGTATAATAAATAAAGGAATAATTAAACACATAAGCAAACAAGAATGCTAATGTATGCATGATGCAAGGTTTTAGAAATTTGGGTACTTTAGTGTGAAGTCATCACTTTTATTATGTAAAAAGGGAATTTTTATGATAAGATAAATATAAAGAAAGTAGAGTGGAAAAGATGCAAATAAAATAATAAAAGTGATAAAGATATTATTCTCACCATAAAAATATTACCTTCATGATGAAAATAATAAACTTATCAAAGAAAGCAATAAAATGACAAGGATAATAAATATTCAATAAAAATAATAACAATGCAAGTGAAATAATAAAAGGATGGTAAAAATATTATTTTCACCATAAAAATGGAAACTTTATGATAAGAATAATAAATTTATCCAAGAAAATAATAAAAGTAATAAAAACACAATTAATATGATAAAATAATAAAATGCAGAATTAAAAATAAATAAAGGGAAAAATTATAAATTTGGTGTCTGAACTTTTGTGGTTTTTCTATTTGAGTGTCTGAACTATTTTTTTTCCTATTTGAGTGTCTGAACTTTGAAAAAACATATCAATCAGGTGTATCTGACCTATTTTAAGCTGACTGTGTGCTTAGTCAGCTCAAACGGGGTCTACTTTTTTCCAGCTCACATGCCATTTTTTAAGCTCATCCCTATTTGAGTGTTTGAACTTTGAAAAAACATATCAATCAGATGTATCTAGCCTATTTTAAACTGACTGTGTGCTTAGTCAGCTCAAACGGAGTCTACTTTTTTCCAGCTCACATGCCATTTTTTTTAGCTCATCCCCCACTATTGTCCACTTAAAAAAGGGTAAAGATATCTGGAAAAAAAATGGACTCCATTTGAGCTGATTAAGCATATAGTCAGCTAAAAATAGGCCAGATACACCTGATTGATATGTTTTTTCAAAGTTCAGACACTCAAATAGAAAAAAAAATAGTTCAAACACTCAAATAGAAAAACTACAAAAGTTCAGACACCAAATTTGTAATTTTTCCTAAATAAAGTGGCAGGGATGTCATTTCCACCATAAAAATATCTACTTTTATGATAAAAATGACAATTTTACCCCTAAAAGGCATAAAGGCAACAAAATTATAAAAATGCAATAAAAAAGATAAAAATACAGCAATAAATATGTAAATAAATAAAAATATAGAAATAAATAAATTAAAATGATAAAGATGATGTTTCTATCATAAAAATGTAAGCTTTATGATAAAAACATCAAATTTACCCCAAAAGACATAAATATAATAAAAATAGCAAAAATACAATAAAAATTATAAAAATGTAGAAGTATTAATAAAATAAATAAAAATACATAAATAAATATGTTAAGATAGTAAAAGTGACATTTTTACCATAAAAATTGAGACTTTATGATCAATGCCATTTTTACCATTAAAGCATAAATACTACAAAAATTGATAAAAATGCGATAAATAATAAAGATACAAAAATAAATACATAAATAAAATAAAAATACAGAAATGAAAATATTGAAATGGTAAAGGAGGCATTTTTACCATAAAAATTGAGATTTTAGGGTAAAAGAGCCATTTTTACCATTAAAAGCATAAATACCACAAAAATTGATAAAAATACAATAAATAATAAAAATATGGAAATAAATACATAAATAAAATAAAAATACAGAAATGAAAATATTAAAATGGTAAAGGAGGCATTTTTACCATAAAAATTGAGATTTTATGATAAAAGAGCTATTTTTACCATTAAAAGCATGAATACCACAAAAATTGATAAAAAAACAATAAATAATAAAAATACAGAAATAAATATATAAATAAAATAAAAATACAAAAATGAAAATATTAAAATGGTAAAGGAGGCATTTTTACCATAAAAATTGAGATTTTATGATAAAAGAACCATTTTTACCATTAAATGCGCAAATACTACAAAAATTGATAAAAATACAATAAAAATAGAGAAAACTGCAGATTAATAATAAAAATAAATGAGAATATAGCAGAAATAAAAATAAAATAAAATGATGCAAAAATAATAATAATAATGCTAACTTTACACTAAAATACCTATTTTTACATAAATGGAGAAAAAATGCAAAAATAATGGAAAAATGCAAAATGAATACAAATACTCTCGGATCCAACTCGAACTTCCTTCTCCTTCTACATATCTTATTCACAAACTTCAAATCACCATAAAAATCACAACTTTATCACAAATAATAAATATTTACAATAAAATGAATAAAAATGCAAAAATAACGAAAAATGATAAAAATGCAAAAATAACGAAATATGATAAAAATGATAGAAATAAGATGGAGAAG
>CATIWK010532071.1:0-18821 GCA_949634005.1 Mallotus japonicus
GGTTTGTTCGTGTGGATACTAGTAGAGGACGCATCCAGTTGGAGACGTCTAAATCCGATCAAACCAAACTAAAAGCTCGAGGTAGGGTGTCACCAGAGTGAACCCCCTCTCTTCCTTCCAGCAATCTTGCCTCTACTTGCGTTCTTGGTAAGGTTTTGGAAACCCTAAACAATCAATTAACCAAATTACATGGATCATTGGTTTGGGTACGTGATAAAATTTTTGTTTTTCCGCTGCGTTTGGTATCATGAATCCCAACAGAACAAAAGGATAATTGCCCACAAAGTTAAACTTCAAAGGCCAAAGATACTAAAAGTCAAAAGAACAAAAGGAATAAGAGCCAAAGAGCTCTAAAATGCCAAAAGCATGAAAAGTACATCAGACCACAAGTAATAGCCTATGAGATCATACTATAAAGCCATAAAGTTTGAAGACTACAAAAATTCCACTTGAATAAAATATTTTAAACTATAGAGCCAAAAATGCTAGAAGGCTAAAGACTTAATAAGAGCACCAAAAGACTCAATCTAATGAATAAGCAAAATTTACTTATCCATGTTGAGGGGGGACAACCACAATATTAATAATTATTATTTTCATAAAAAGTCAAAAAGCCAAAAGTTAGAAGCTGAAAGTAAAAGCTAAAAACTCAAGTGCAAAAGAGATGGAGGTTGAAACATAAAAGCTAAAAGCTAAGAGACAAAAGCATAAAAACTAAAAGTATCTTCATCTGCAGGAATTTATTCTCAAAATAAGTCTATACAACTGAAGACATCTTTATCTATAGAAAGCAATTCTCCAAGTGCATACATTTACAGCTACAAAACTTTTTTCATACAATAAGTTTCTTATAGCTAAAAGCACTTACAAAAGAATAATTACCTGCTGTAGAATAATTACCTGCAGAAGAATAATTACTTGTAGAAGTACAAATACTTGCAAAAAATAATGGTCTATAGAAAAGGTTACATTTGAAAAATAAACTATACACAGTAACCTAATAATAGCTCTATTAACAAGAAATCTTACCCAACCTTACAGCTAAAATAGGTATCAGACAAAATACCTTTTCCTACAGAAATAAGCAAAATCAAGTTGAAAGTTGTTCAACGAATCTTGCAGTAAATAAGGCAACAGTACACGTGGCGTTTCAAAATTTTCTGAAAGCAACAGTTTCTCTCATCTCGATATTTGATTAATTTTAAAATTCAAATTATATTCATCTACAACACGTGGAGCCTTGAGAGACAGTAGGTAACTGACACCAGGCTTCTTGCAAAAGTTAAACACTTAACTCAAATGGAAGATGAAATGATGCCATACTTACAGAAACATCTACAGTTGGCAATGTTTATCTCAAGAAGAATTATTTTTTTCCAGATGATAAAATAAGTAAAAGGAACAAGGAGAAAAAAGGAAAAGCCAAAAAATAAGATTTTTTGACTTTTTGGGTGGGGGACATATGATAACATAAAGAAAATTCAACTCCTAAAGACTAGGGTCAAAGTCCTAGTCAGATGTTGAGTCAGCCGAATACTGGTCATACTGGCAATCTATGTACTTCCATAGGCAAAAGGACCTGCGACCTGAAGCCTGCGGAACATGTAAATCACCCACTATCCATGAATGTCGCGCACGATCTCCACACGTCCAGTAGTGATGGAAGTTCCTTAAAATACGGAACCACTCCTCAACAAGGTCGAAAATCACTCTCCCATAATCCTAAAATCACTCAACCATGTGGTAATATCTTCATCTTTATATAGAATCCTAATCCAACTCAAATGAGGTAACTAATCTAACTCAATTCATTCAATTCCTTTTTTACATCAAATATTCTACTAACTTAAGCATTGGAGTGGGATCATTTAGATCCCACCTAACTTTTCTTCTTTTGCAGATCAACCAATTACAATCAAGGATTCCCAAAGAAATAGGAGCTCAAGGAGACCCCTTTTATCACCTACTACAATTAAATATTTAACATATATGCAAATATTGTATTTTTATTAATTAAGTATAAAATATTAAAAATATGTATTACTCATCTAATTACTTGATACATACTCGAATTAAAATGAAAATATTTAATTTTTTAATAATATTTTAAGAATAGATAATGTTGTGGCACTTCATCATCATGTCTTAAAAAAATACTATGCTCTTTCTAAAATACTATGTTGTGGCACTTCATAATCATGTCTTCAAAAAAAATTACTATGCTCCTTAGTTCTCATCATATTTTTGCCAATAATTAGATAACTGTTGTTTTTTAAATATTTTGCATCTCATATAAATTATATATTTTGTAATTTATAATTTATACTTATAACTGTCAGAAACTAATTAACTTCACAAGTTGATATATTTAAGGGATAAGTACAATTTTGATCCATGTGATTTTAACTTTTGACAAAACCAATCCTGTGATTTTTTTTTAAGTACCATGTGTTTCATATTTTTTTTACACTTTAGTACCCTTCTAACTAATATCATCATTATTTTATGAGAAAAAATTAATGTAATATTAAATTTTAATAATAAAATTATTCTATATATGATTTATGATCAATCTAACCAATTGGTTGTTTTTAAAAATATTATAAATTTATTTTAAAATTCATTTATTTTTATTCATAATTAAATTAAAAATACATTTAAATTTTATTTTTTTGTGAGTTTATTGTATTTAGTTTAATAATATATTACTCAGTATATGATTTTTGCATTAAAAATACATATTAATTTACATTAAATAATATATTTTAAACAATATTTTTTTTTGTAAGGGTATTTAAATGTAAAAAAAATGTGAAACATATGGTACTTAAAAACCAAAAAAAAAAAATCACAAGACTGGTTTTACCAAAAGACAAAACTACAAGAACCAAATTTATACTTATCCCTATATTTTTAATATATTTATTTAATTATTATCTATAAATCATAAGTATATACGTAATTACTATTGAAATAATAACTTAAAAAGTACATAATAAAAAAAATATAAATATACATATTAATTGATTTAACAACAAAAATATTTATTTTTTATTCAAAATCAAAGACGAATATAATTTTAAAAGATTTGTTCGCTATTTTGAATAAAGTAAAGTGATGGGTAATATTTCTGTCGTTTTAAACGAAGAATAATCTGCAGTGTTATTATATATATATATATATAAACTATTATAAATTAATTTTTTTCCAAATTATTGTAAATTAAGATTTTTCTAATTAACCACAAACAGAGAATTGTTTTTCACTCTAAATAGATAAAAAAAAAAAAAAAAACCCTATTATATTACTAAAAGAAAAGAGAAATTAGTAGGGTCCATATAGACTAAGGGCATCAACTTCATCCATTTACACAAGCAAATGACATATCTATACGGACTTATTCCATGCCTATGTATCGATAATTAATAAGCTGCCATTCACTGGATCGATGTAAAAAATATCTATACAATTTCTATAAAAGTTTCTATCGAATTACGCTTTATTTTCCGCATGAGACGAGTAATGAACTAAGCAAGGATTGTACGTTACAACTTTCGAGTGTTGTAGTTCATAAGCGGGACAATTTTTTGAAACTCTAGTTTGCTAAGCGAGCTACAGGCGAAAACGATGGTGTGTGCCATAGCTTTTGTTATCTACTCGAAACGAATTACAGGCTAAGTAGGATTGCGTACCATAGCTTCTGAATGTTGCACTCCGTCACTGGAACAAGAAAGATATGTAATCTTTCCATTTTTATTTATTAAAAAGAGTAAAAGTGGCATTTGAAGTTTCTAAAAGTTTAGTAAAATATCTTTTTTCCAACAAACAATATCATATAGAAAAGCCTGTGAATTGAGAAAAAATTAATAAGTGTATAAAATGTGAACGGCATAAGGAGGGAAGAGCATTATTATAAAAGATTTTTATTGAATATAGAATATCCCTTTAAATTATCTAAAAAAGTGAATGATTAAATTTAGAAAGAAACAAATTATTTTTTTAAAAAAAATGGATAGATCATATGAAACAAAAATCGATAGACTGTACTATAAGGCATTCCCTTTTTAAATTGATGATAATAGGATTCGAATTCTACAAAAAATGCGTTATAGAGGAGTTACTACTTAAATACTTTCTCACTAACTAAGATAGATTAATTAGTTGAATAACAATAACTAATCACTGTTTGGTTTAGGAAAAAAAAAAACAGTGTCTATTTCATATATAAAATCAAGAAAAAAACTAAAGGCCGAGTGTAGACACCCGGTTCAATCGGCCCGCGATAGGGGGCGAACTAGGGATGCTCGGTTTAGCCGGCCCACAACAAACCCCAATGATGAGAATTGCAAAGCTACAATGCAAGAGAAAAGCCCAAACCTTTTAAGAAAGTGAACTTGAGAGCTTAGAAGCCCAGACCCCAGCCTAAGCCCATCCGAAGTAGCCCAATTCGCTTCAGCCCGTTAGGCCCAATTTAGGGCCGGGCCAAAGAAGCGTCGCCTCTGTACAGAGGCAATCGCCTCTATGCCAGGCATGCACAGAGGCGATCGCCTCATCGTAGAGGTGTCGCCTCTGCAACGACCACTTGTGTCTGCATTAAATGCAGAAGTGACCATGGCAGCCAACTTGGTGGAGACCACGCCTTACTTCTCTACATTTTAGACGTGAATAGTTGAATTTGGAGACAGAAAGGGCCTAGAAAGAAGACAAATGATAATGGGAAGAAAAGGGGGTGTCCCATCAAGCATGGGTGGGATTAAAAAGAAAAGAGAGAGTTCATTTGAGGAGGGGGCAACTCTTAAAAAAAAGAAGGAAAAAAGAAAAGGAATTGCTGTGAGGAGAGAAGGAGGGAACTCTGAAGAGAAAAGGAGACATTCTTGAGCAAAAGAAGGGGAATCAAGCTTCAAATTATCATTTTTCATGAAAAGAAAAGGGGGAAATCTTGCATTGAAGCAAATTTCAATACTTAAAGCCCATCTCTGAGGGCAAATCACTTCGGAAAAAGCTCACGTTTCAGTAATAATCTCCATACTATCTATAGTAGAGTTGCATTCTTATATAGAGTTTAAATCACTTACTTTGTTCAACATATTTTGCATTTATTGCTTAAGTTGTGTGTTATATCATGCTTTAAATCTAACTCATTAGAGATTTAGGCTTAGTTGTAAGTGATATTTGTTTACTTGAAATCGTGCTTGCTTAAGATTGAAGTTTGTGCTTATTAAGAGTCACCTGTGCTTGGTGATTGAAGAGGCGTCGCCCCATTGACTAGAGGCTATCGGCTCTCAGCCAGAGAGCTAAGAGGCGAACGCCACATCACCAGAGTTTTGCACAACTCTGCTTTGATATTCCATATAAATAATGCATGATTTTGACTTTAGCAAGTTCTCACATGCTTATGTCCATAGTTTCCTATTCCTAACTGACTTTGTTATTTTATTTAGGTCAATATTTAAGTATCCATAATCTCTATTTATGTTGACTTGATCTAAAGTAATTCTCTGGATTCATGTTTGTAGGATTTCCTTTGTGCTTTGGGAATTAATTTTTGTTTACTGCAGGAGTACGAAATGATTTTGCAATTAAAGGGAAAATAGTCCCCTTAATTAGTTCTTGAGAGGATTTTATGACGGTTCACTTCTAGTATATTTCTAGTTTATTTTTTGTATATTATATATATATATTAGGGTTTATTTTTAGTGTATTTTCAGTTTATTTCTCTTTTATTTGAAGTAAAGCGGTGTAATCCTTAATCCTTGGCCCGTTTATTTGGAATGAATGGCTGTAAATTATTATTCTTGATGAATGTTGAGGCTAAAGCACGAAATGGGACTAATGTGCAAACATGAACCTAAGTATAAAATTTGACAAATTGGTTGAAGGCAATTATAATTTGCATGTCAATAAGGAAATAATTGAATAATTAAAGGTAATAAAACACAAAACATAAATGGATGCCGATCGCAAGGTCGGGTGGACATTCAAACGTCCATACCCAGTTTCCGAACCCGTTCTCTGATGACGACTTCTGGAAACCTCCGTGGAATCCAGTTGTCGTAAAAGTGTATCCCGGTTCTTACCCGGGTGGCGACTCCATCTCCGATTAGGCTTCATGACCTATTTCGTATTTCCTAGTGGGCCTTGAGCCCACACAGTGCCGTGGTCGCCAACACTTGGGCTCTCGCTAAACCCCGCCGCCTACAGTGGCGACTCCATTGGGGATAGAGAAATTGATTCCAAGTGTTTTGTGATTTATGATCCCTAATTATTCCTTTATTTCTTTTGCATTCCTGTTGCATCCACTACTGCAACACTTTTTGCACACAATAAGCACTTCAGTCCTTATTAGCCAGATAATAATCGTTATTCTACTGCCTACGTTTCACTCAAACCTGGTGGTGGGATATATGGTTATTATCACTCACGACACGTACTATCCACGTTACTTGGACCCTTAAGTGGGGAGACGTATATGGATGTATATAGTTGTGGGAGCTGAAGCTTACTACCCGAGACTCAAGCTCATGTAATGGCTTAGCAATTTTCCCTAGGAATTTTCCCACATGCATGTGTTTTATGCTCGTTAATGAATCCTTAAAATAAAACTAGAGCCTATTACAAATGAACCTTGTCGAGACGGGCCTTTCATGCCTACTTTTAAGACCCATTTTAAGTGGATATTGCCAAAATAGACCTCTCATGCCCCTTTTGTGGCCCATTTTAAATGGATCTTAACAATGTGGGCCTTGATGTCACTTTTGGCCCGTTAAGGATGGACTTTGGATTTACTTTAAAGGATTCATTACTTGTTTGAACCATTTTGAGAGTTTCTTGCATACGTCGGTTTTGTTATCCTCCATTGATAATTAAAACTCAGACAAAAAATCCTAGGACAAGAAACTCACCATTGAACTCACGTGCGGGAGTAATAAGGTTGGAGGTTATCATTTTTTGAATATTCATGCTTTGATCTATGCTATGTGTAAATTAAATGTGTTTATTCTCTTTCTTGTTTTAAATAAAATGGACCTGCATATCATGCATACATGTCATGCATAATTCTAACCTATCGTCTTGCAGCTATAGATCCTTCAAGTTCGTTTGTGTGGATCTTCTTTGACTCTGGTCGCTTAGTCAGAAATTCAGAAACAGTAATGGCAGGAGGTTTTGACCCCGAGGCTTTTAAAGCACAGTTGAAAGATGAGGTGATTGCTGAAACCCGATCTATGATGAAGAAGATGATGGGGGAAATAACCAAGCTGATCTGAGAAAATCAACCGGCGCAACCGTCCGACCATATTACTTTGGATACTGAGATTCCAATAAGGGAGAGGGAAGAAGATGACTTGACAGTGTTAGCTAATGCAGTAGGTCAGAAAAATGTGAGCCAAATAGAGAATGTGGAACAATCTAACTGGGCTAAGAGCATGACTAAAGCCATGACCCAAATGCAAATGATGATGAGGGAGAAGGCATGGATGCTCTGATGGACTACACTGATTTGAATTTGAACGAAGATGATGATCCCTTGCCTTAGAAATTCAAATTCCCTAACATGAAAAAGTACTTTGGGACTGAGGACCCATATTTGCACCTGAAATAATATATGACGTACATGAAAACTACTGAGTTGACTAAAGCACAGATATTCAAGCAGTTCACCGTGTCACTAGAAGGTGCATCGATATGTTAGTATTACGCTTTGGAACCATATGTCCAATCTGACTGGAAAGAACTATGTGCTATATTTGTAAAGCAATATGGCCTCAATGTCCAGTTGGAGGTATCATTGAGGGATTTGCAGAATACCAAACAAAAGTTCAATGAGTCTTTTGCTGACTACCTGACTGCCTGGAGGGGGAAGTTGGCCCAAATGAGGCACAGACCTGCTGAGTCAGATCAGTTGATGTTGGCCATAAAGGGTTGCATTCCGACACTATTTAGGAAGCTGAAAGACCTCGGGATTCATAACTTTGAAGAGTTGTACAGGTTTGGAGTTCAGAAAGAGTCAGATTTAGCCCAAGAGAAGAGATTCTTCGGGGGAAGATCTGGGGGCAAGGATGGAGCCAGATCGAGCAGTAATGTGCAGATTGATGCTATCAGACAACCGAGCAACAGTGTACAAATTAGAGCCGTTAGGCAACCTCAAAGGTTTTCAAATTTGGGGTGACCTCTTTCTAAAGTTCTCGAGAAGCTGATCGAGAAGAACCTGCTACGACCTTTACCTTCATAACAACCTATGCCAAATGCCAACCCAAAACTCTTTTGCAAATTTCACCAGACCATCGGACACGACACTGATAATTGTGCCCGATTGAAACACAAAATCCAAGACTTAATTGATGCAGGCAAGATCACAGATCCTAAGACCCGAAAGCCAAACACACAAAATAACCCCCTACCAAACTACTGAACTATCCCACCTCCAAATGCACCCGTCCTCATGATTGGTACTGGCTCGATAGAGGAACAAGTCTTTAACTCCTTTGTTGACACCATCCCTAAATTACCAAACCTGAACCAAATAACCTAGACCAGAAGGAACAACCTTCAGATCTTACAGTACGTGTTTTGGATATCTGGAGCTCAGATGACGAAGGCAAAGGACGGATTGATTTATGGGAAAGTGAGGAGGGCAAAGCGAGTCGGCTAGTTGGAAAGGTTGAAGAGAAAGAAAAGGAAAGCGAACCCATTGAACCAGAATTAGAAAAGGCAAAAATTTCAGAGGGAAAGGCGAAGAAGGAAGAAATTATTATTAGTATATGAGAGCTACTTATGCATTCCAGGGACCACAGGGAAGCATTGGTTCTGGCTTTGGACCAAAGGAAGATCTCTATAGGTTGTACACCTCAACAAATAGTTGGTTCATTAATGGAAACTCCTCAAGGAACCATTGTATTTTCTGATGATGATCTACCTTTGGAAGGAAGGGATCACCACAAGGCTTTGTTCATTAAAGCCTAGGTGAAAGGAAAGATGACTTGTTGTGTGATGGTGGACAACGGTTCTGCCATTAATGTGTGCCCCCTAAAAACCCTACCAAAATTGGGATTGACTGTGGCAGATCTGAAGCCTTCTGAAGTGGTTATAAAGGCTTATGATGATACAAGAAGGAATATGGAAGGGACATTCAGAGTGTTGGTCAAGACTGGACCTATTAAGGCTTAGGTTTATTTGCATGTAATAGACATTCCCGTGACCTTCGTTATTCTGCTGGGAAGGCCCTCGTTCCATCCTCTAGGCGGTGTGCCATCCACTGTTCATTATAAGATAAAATTTCCATATGAGGATAAGGTTGTCACCATATCAGCAGAAACTGAAGCAGCTCTGAAGTTAGCTCCTAAGGAAATTCCTATAAGCCCCACCTTTGAAGTTTGTATGATTTACGAGGCTGAGATGAGTGAGAAGGTCTTGGGTATGATGCGTAACATGGACTTCCTTCCTGGTATGGGGTTAGGAAAGAATCAGCAGGGTACGCCAAGACATGTGGAGCATAAAACGCTGATTCTGCAGCATGGGATAGGATATAACAGAAGTAACAATCCTGAAGAAGAAATTAAAATTTGGGATCAGCTCGAGAAGGAGGAAGCTGAATATGAGAGAAAGGCCTTGCGAGAGACTTTTGTGAAAGAAGGCAGCGGTTATCCATATAATGGGGCTCCAGAACCTCTTCTGATGACTGGAGAAGTAGTTCCAGGGTTTGAGATCTTCATCGAGTATATGAATGGAGTGAAGAAGGCTGATGCCGCAGATGTCCCTGTGGAAGAGCTTATTACGGGCAAGAAAGAACCTGCGGAGGATGTTGCTGCTCCGAAAGTGAAAGATATCGATGATCAGAACGAAGAGCTGGATCTCAAAACTTATGTCCTGAATTCCATCATAGATCTTTTCTATGATGACTTTGATGTTTCTCTAGTACTTTATTTGAAACTGATGACTTGTTCTTTTCCAAAATGAATGCAATGAAGTCTGATTTTGTTTATTTGTGTGATGCATTCCTTAATGGTTATTCTATTTGTGATGATCATTTCATGCATATGTTCGACATTATTTCCATGCAAACTGAATCATTTTATCTAAGCACAAATGATAACCCTAAAAATATATTGCTTGCTTCTGATTTAACTCATGATGAGAAAGAAAAAATGAAAGAAATAATAAAAAGAAGACATAAAGTATTCGCTTGGGGTTACGAGGACATGCCAAGTATCAATAGGGAAATTGCGGAACACAGGATCCCTACGTATCCTCACATATCACCAATCAAGTAAAAAAAAAGAAGGTTAAGACATGAATGGGCTCTTTTAGTCAAAGAAGAAGTCGAGAAGCAGTTGAAGGCAAAGTTTCTGGAAGTAGTAGAGGATACTCAGTGGTTAGCAAACATAGTTCCAGTCCCCAAGAAAGATGGAAGGGTCAGAATGTGCGTGGACTATAGAGACTTGAACAAGGTTTATCCGAAAGATGACTTCCCACTGCCACATATTGACACCCTTGTTGATAGTGCGGCTTCCAGCGCTATGTACTCCTTTATGGATGGCTTTTCGGGGTACAACCAGATCATGATGGTAGTGATCGACAAGCTAAAGACATCATTCACCACTGAGTGGGGCATCTATTGTTGCACAGTCATGTCGTTCGGGTAGAAGAATGCAGGGGCTACTTATCAAAGGATGGCCACTACTTTATTGCATGACATGATCCACAAGGAGATAGAAGTATATGTTGATGACATGATGGTAAAGTCCAGAGCTCGAGAAGGTCATTTTGAAGCCCTGGACAAGTTTCTAGCAAGGGCTGAGAAGTACAATCTCAGGTTAAACCCAAAGAAGTGTATCTTCGGGGTAACATCTGGGAAACTACTGGGGCACATCGTTAGCCAGAAAGGAATAGAAATTGATCCAAATAAAGTTAAAGCAATACATGAAATGCCTGCACCCAAGATGGAAAAGGAAGTCAGAGGATTCATCGAGCGACTACAATATATCAGTAGGTTTATAGCCAAGCTGACTGCCATTTGCGAACGATCTTTAAACTTCTGAGGAAGAATCAACCAGTAATCTGGGATGAAAAATGTCAACAAGCTTTTGAAGCTATTAAGAATTATTTGATGAACCCTTCGATTTTACAACCACCGAAACCGGGTAAACCTTTGATTCTTTATCTGGCAATTGAGAAGGATGCGATAGGGGCTATGTTAGCACAGAAAAGCGAGGGGAAGGTTGAAAACGCAGTGTATTACTTGAGTAAGAAGCTGTTGCAGTACGAGACTAACTATAGTCTGGAAGAGAATACGTGTTTAGCCATGATTTGGGAAATGAAGAAGCTTCACCACTACTTCCAATCTTACAGGATATAAGCGGTTTCTAAACATGACCCTATGAGATATCTTCAATAGACACCGTTGCTTACGGGAAAGCTAGCCAGGTGGTTGGTTCTACTCACTGAGTTTGACATAGACTACGTAGTAAAGAAGGTAGTGAAGGGGAGAGCAGTAGCAGATTTTCTAGCCCAGAACCCGATAACTGATGAACAAGAGTGGGAGTTAGAGTTTCCTGATAAGCATTTAGCTGCAATAGAGGTTCAAGGATGGATAATGTACTTCGATGGGGCTGTTAACAACAAAGGGGCCGGTATCGGTATAATCCTCATCATACCAGAAGGAGAGATGATACCGATGGTGAAAAGGCTCGAGTTTGAGGTGACGAATAACCAAGCCGAATATGAGGCTTATATTTCGGTCTGGAGACGTTGTGCAGTGTGGGGGCAGAAGATGTCACTATATACGGGGACTCCATGCTAGTTGTGAAACAAGCTTCTAAAGAGTGGGAGGTAAAGGAAGATAGGTTGCGTCTGTATTGTGATTATTTGGCTACGGTTTCATTGTCCTTTACTCGATGCAAGTTTGTTCATCTGCCCACAGAAGAGAACCAGATAGCAGATGCCCTAGCCATGTGGGAGAGTGGGAAGCGAGCAGAAGTTAAGCCTCTAATTCTAGCAAAATCCCGGAACCCTTGTTACGAAGAAATAAGGGTCATGCCGGTTGATGCTGCTGAAAAGCCTTGGTTTTACAACTTGCAATGGTATTTAGAAACAGGACAGTTCCCTGAAGACGTAGAGAAGAAAGAAAGGATGTCTTTGAGAATGTTGTCGCGGCAGTTCATCAGCTATAATGGAATGTTGTACAAAAGAATGCCAACTGGGGTCCATTTGAGATGCGTTGATAGAGGTGAAGCTCAGAAACTCATGGAGGCAGTGCATGAAGGAGTATGTGGGCCACACATGAATGGGACGATTTTGGCAAAGAAGATAGCTCGTCAAGGATATTTCTAGCTGACCATGGAAACAGATTATGTCAAGTTCGTAAAGAAATGCCATAACTGCCAAACTTATGGTGATGTTAGCCATTTGCCATCTATGGAACTACAAAGAATGACTCCATGGCCGTTTACGATTTAAGGAATCGAAATTATAGGGGAAGTAAGACCGAAGGCATCAAACTTTCATCGGTACATCATAGTGGCCATCGATTATTTCTTTAAATGGGTTAAGGTGAAGTCGTATGTTACTGTCGGATCAAAGCAAATGGCAAGGTTTATTAAAAAGAACATAATTTGCCATTATGGATTGCCTTATCATGTCGTCACTGACAACGGTGTTCAATTACGAGTAGAAACGACTGCTTTGCAAAAAGAGTACAAGATTAAGCATCATAGGTCATCCCCATACAGGCCACAAGCGAATGGTGCTGTAAAAGCTGTGAATAAGAACGTGAAGAAGATCTTATCCAAGATGCTAGAAAGCTACCAAGATTGGTCAGATTATTTTCAGTTTGCACTATGGGGATACAGGACTACTGCTAGAACAATGACGGGAGTCACTCCGTATTCCCTAGTATATAGGTGCGAAGCGGTACTACCAGTAGAGGTCGAGATTCGATCATTAAGGGTTCTTTTGGAGTCTGAAATTCCCGAGTATCAGTGGGTGGAGAGTCGTTTAGCACAGCTCACATTGCTGGACGAGAAAAGGATGAAGGCGATGTATCATTCGCAGCTGTATCAGAAAAGGATAACCCGAGCCTATAATAAGAAAATCAAGCCGGGGAAGATTAAAGAGGGCAATTTAGTGTTGAAGCTCACAAAGCCAATCATGACCGACCCGCAGGGTAAGTTCAAGCCGAATTGGGAAGGTCCATACTTGGTCAAGAAACTATTCTCCAAAGGCGCTGCTATCCTGTCTGACTTAAAAGAGAATGAATTCAGAGAGCCCATCAACCTGGATAAGCTGAAGAAGTACTTTCTGTAAGAGTCCCGCTAGGGAGAAAACCTCGCAAAGAGGTTATCTAGGTAAAAGTTAGGGACAGAAAAATGGAAAAAATAAAAAGTCCTACTAGATTGAAAACCTTGAAAGAGGCGGTCCAGACAAAAGTTAAGGACATGGTAAAAGGAGGGAGAGAGGGAAAATTGGTTAGTTGGAAAACTTACAAGGGCAAGCCAACTAACGACATGAGATATGTCAGAAGCAAAATGTATATGCATATTGTGCTTAAATTAAATAAAGCAGATTATTTTGATTATTGTTAAACATTGCATTAAGTGTCTATTACAAACTATTTAACTACAAAAGGAAACTCTATCTAACAAAAGGGAAGTGATGACTTAATTCATAATCTAGTTTTCTTTCCTTTTCTTTTGATGAAAATTTCGAGCACTCGATGCTTGCAATTCTCTCATCCTTTTGTTTTTAATAAACTCATCTTTTTTGTCTGTTGTAATTGAACCCATGCCTTATACTGGTCATCGGTGGATGAATCTTCATTGTAGTCTATGTTCCTCTAAAGGGTCCTTCGAGGCCAAGTACCAGTCAGGTTGTCCAAAAAATTTTGAGAGAGAGGTCCTGGTTCGAATTCGTGCACAAGCTCCAGGATTAATTTTTTCTGCTCGTATTGTCTGCAAAGACGTGCTGGATTGTAGAATGTGGCTAAATGGAGGCCAGCTACATGGAGACAGTGGGTGTAAGAGCAAA
Source organism: Mallotus japonicus (assembly GCA_949634005.1). Classification (NCBI taxonomy): domain Eukaryota; kingdom Viridiplantae; phylum Streptophyta; class Magnoliopsida; order Malpighiales; family Euphorbiaceae; genus Mallotus; species Mallotus japonicus. The sequence continues at coordinate 14,020 of CATIWK010532071.1, forward strand.
GGGTTACATGTTGCAATCTCCACCACAGACACATCCATCAGATCAGAGTATCGGGTAAGGTTGACAGCTAACCTCGGACGTCTTCAGGTATAGGATGTAGCCTTTTGGTCCTACAATGCTTGGCTCTATAGCGCACAGTGTTTTAGGGAGGTTCCAGCAGTCTCAGCTTCTAATGAAGCCACATCTGCAAGGATGATAAATGGAGTATTTGAAAGTGACAGAATAACAGAATGTAGAAGCATGAGGGGAAGACTAACCTCTAATAACAACAAACTCCCAATGAATCGCTTAGTTGATGAGAAGTTATCTAGTTTGATGATGGTTTCTGCTAAAATGAGAGGGAATGGGTTGAATCTTACCTCCACCTGACCCAAGATGTGGAGGATTTTGGAATCGTAATTCCCAGAAAGGGAAATAAGCAGAAATTAAGCATACAGGCAGAGAGCCATCATTTTGGGCCAGTAGACTGCTTTCCTGTCTACATCCGAGACAATTCCAAGGAATGATTCTAACTCAATCTTAGAGCTGAGAATGCAGTGAGCTGAAGACTGAGGTGGGAGATCGAGCATCCGGGCCATCTGATATTGAATAGAGTGTGGATCCGAGATTCCAAGGTTAGGAGTTGCAAGTTGGCAAGTGGAATCCATATTACCACCCAGTATAGCTTCAAATTCCTCTGGCATGGGGCATAATTCTACTGTGTTGAACCGGAAAACATATTTCTGAGGATCCCATAATTGAGTTATAGCATGGAGGAAGGGGAAATTGATTTTTCTAGCATGCAATGATTTGAAGACTGACAAGTGAAACGACTCTAGTTTGGCCCATGATCCGCCATCTAAGCTCTTCAAGATCGATTGTAGTAGTTTGAGGCTTCTCTCAGTCATTTTTGGGGTCTTAATATTGTTTAGAGAGAGAAAATAGAGGTATGGGGAGAGAGTATTCGAGAATGGGGCTGCAAATGGGGATTTAGGAATTTAAAGAAGTGATAACCGACCTGGTGATGAGACGATCGCCTCATCGAAGAGACGACGCCTCATCACCAAGAGGCGATCGCCCCTCAGATAGAAGGTGAAGAGGCAACGCCTCAGTATTGAGGTGATTCACCTCTTCAGTAGAAAGACAGATGAAAGTTAGGGGAGGTTGCATGGTGTTGGCTGTGAACGCAGAGTTAAATGGATCAGATGTATTAAATTGATGCAAATAGCGAGTGTAAAATGCAAAGAAGTGTAACTGTGTAAACATCCAACCAAATCGAAAACCAAAATGCTAAAGTGCTAAAGTTTTAATGATCAACCAATAGCATCTAAAGTCTACTGGAGCAAGCCCTAGTCTATCAGGTGTCCAACTCTATGCCCTCAAGGTCCTCTCCACCTCTGTCGCCTCCGTTATCAACATCCTCATCCTCGTCCTCATCGATCTGAAGCGCCTCGATGATCTCTATTTATGTTGACTTGATTTAAAGTAATTCTCTGGATTCATGTTTGTAGGATTTCTTTTGTGCTATGTGAATTAATTTTTGTTTACTGCAGGAGTACGGAATGATTTTGCAATTAAAAGGAAAATAGTCCCCTTAATTAGTTCTTAAGAGGATTTCATGATGGTTCACTTCTAGTATATTTCTGGTTTATTTTTTGTATATTATCTATATATTAGGGTTTATTTTTAGTGTATTTTCAGTTTATTTCTCTTTTATTTGAAGCAAAGAGGTGTAATCCTTAATCCTTGCCCCATTTATTTGGAATGAATGATTGTAAATTATTATTCTTGATGAATGTTGAGGCTAAACGCAGGAAATGGGACTAATGTGCAAACATGAACTTAAGTATAAAATTTGACAAATTGGTTGAAGACAATTATAATTTGTATGTCAATAAGGAAATAATTGAATAATTAAAGGTAATAAAACACAAAACATAAACGGAAGCCGATCGCAAGGTTGAGTGGACATTCAAACGTCCATACCCAGAATCCGAACCCGTTCTCTGATGACGGCTTCTGGGAACTCTGTGGAATCCAGTTGCCGTACAAGTGTATCCCGGTTCTTACCCGGGTGGCTCCATCTCCGATTAGACTCATGACCTATTTCATATTTCCTAGTGGGCCTTGAGCCCACATAGTGCCATGGTCGCCAACACTTGGACGCACGCTAAACCCCGCCGCCTATACCGAGTCAAACAAAGAATTGAATCCAAATGGTCAAAGTGTGTGTATGGCCACAAGAGGAATGTATATATATATGGATAGCAATGCATGTCGCAACTCGCGACATGCACAGTGCTGTCGCGAGTTGCAACTTTTCCAATTTTGCCCTTCAATTATTTTTTCTTTGAATTTTTTTTAAAAATTCAATTAATTTTTTTTTCGAATCTAAAAGCTAAATTGCACACTGGTGAACCTGTCGTGCAAGGATTTAAACACCCGTAATTTGTAATTTTTTTTTTAAAATCTAAAATCTAAAATCTAAATTGAACACGGGTGAACCCATTGTGCAAGGATTTAAACACTCGTAGTTTGTAAAAAAAAAAATTGTGTAAATTTTTTTTTTTAATCTAAAACTTAATTGCACACGGGTGAACCTGTCATGTAAGGATTTAAACACCCGAAACTTGTAAATTTTTTTTAATAATCTAATAAAAAAAATTTTTTTGAACTAGGGGCAAAAGGGTAAATGTGTCGCGTCGCAACAGAAATCATTTCCCTATGTATATATTGAACTGTAGAAGGAGCGTAGATTAAGTCATCAATTCACGCATTGCATTGGAATTTTCAAGTTGTGGCTATTGGGCTATTGAGGCTCGTGTAACAAGGTCTCCACCATATTTAAGACTTACCAAACCATGCTTCATCATCTTCGAACCAAGACAGCACTCTTTCTTTGCCTTAGGGTCCACGCGGGTTTGCCTTCTTCGCTCTCCATTTCCCTATGAGGGTCGCCTCTATATCTCTAACAATCAACACACCAGCTTACCCCTCTGTCCATCTCTATATATACCTTATATCCCATTGTGACTTATGGCATATCCATCTCATAGCTCCATTACAACTCTAAAACGTACAGAAATAATTAGAGAGTTTTATTAGACAAAGAGCTAAGAGAAAAAAAAATCTTAAGAAGAAATGGCAAGGTCTATTGGTGTAGCTTTTGGGTTTGTTTTTTTTTTTTTTTTTACCAAAGTAGGGGAATGGGGAGGGGGAGGTGGGTCTCGAACCGGAGACCCACCAGATGTCCCTCAAGCATCTTGCCACTAGGCTAGAGATGCGGGGAGGCTTTTGGGTTTGTTATGGTGGTCTTGTTGCAATGTGCCTGCACAGACGGTCCATGTTGTGGGAGGTGCCATAGACTGGACTGTTCCTAGAAATGGTGCTGCTGCCTTTACTAATTGGGCTAGTGGCAAGAATTTTACTGTTGGTGATATCCTAAGTAAGTCTTTGTTAGCTTCTTCTCTGAACATTCATATTAGGCACGCACATTGGCAATAATTATCTAACAATTTTGTTTAGACTTTTATGCTTAATTAGTAGTTACAAAATGCCAAAGCATTACTCTAATCGACATCTGCTTGAATCTTTGTAATTATCAGCATTCAGCTTCATCACCAATTTGCATGATGTACTCCGAGTTCCAAAAGCATCATACGATGAATGCACTGCTTCAAATCCCATTGGAGATGCAATCACCACCGGCCCTGTCAATATCACCCTCGATACCGCCGGTGAACACTACTACATTTGTACATTATCTCAACATTGTCAGATCGGCCAGAAACTAGCCATCACTGTCTCATGATCAGCATCAGCAGGCACACCGGGCTCCTCTCCAGCTCCTCCCACCATTACTCCAATAACTCCCGCTACACCATCACCAACAAACGATGGCCCTGTTGCTCCTTGCCCAACGGATCCACCGACTGTTATTCCAGGATCAATGAGTCCCACATCTCCACTTCCGGGTTCTTCATCTTCTAAGGTCTTGGCCGGTGCGTCATTGTCTGTGATGGCTGTAGTCTTGGGTTTGATGTTCTAGTTTTTTTTTTTATGTTCTAGTTTTAAGTTTGATATAGAGAGACATATGTATTCTTTTTTTTTTTTGTCCTATTCTTTTATTTAATAGAATATTTTAAAAAAAATTGATATGTGATTGAACATTGTTTTCAGTAATTTTTTTCTTTATGTGCTTTTTATATTCCTAGCTAAATGTTAAAATCAATTGCTAGCAAATTCAACCTTTCAAGTATATAAATGTGCTCGTTTAAATATTCGTTAGTATACTTTTTAAATTTTTGTTATGATAAAAAAAAATGCAACTAGTGAAAATGATTTAATCGCTAATTTATTCCAAAAATAATTTAGGCTCCGTTTATTTACGAAAAATATTGTCTTTGAAAAATATATTGTCTGTAGAAAATATTTTCAAGACAAAGAAAATATTTTTCCAATGTTTGGCTGCAGTATTAGAAAATAATTAGAAAATATCGTCCTTTGTAACATCAACACTTTTTATTATTCAAATTATCTCTTTGTAATGGATCTAATGTATATTTTTTACAAATTATCTCTTTATAATGGACCTGATTTATTGATACAAAATTTATATGATAATTAATCTATACAAAAGAATGAAAGAAAAATAAAAATAAAAAAAGAAGGAAAGGAGCAGAAAATGAGAGAAGGCAAAAAATAAGGAGAAAATAAAAATAAAAAAGAGGGAAATGAAAAAAGGAGAAAAGGTAAAAAAAAATGGGAGAAAACAAAAAAAGAAAGAAATGAGAAAAAAATGAGAGAAGACAAAAAAAATAAGG
>CATIWK010532111.1:0-11896 GCA_949634005.1 Mallotus japonicus
ACCATTGGATTAGTGAAATGTATGGATTTGAACACTATAAACCTCAGGTACTCCTATTTGCCATTCTTGGCCCGTAGTGTATCCATACACCCACGACATCTCATGCTTAACAATAATACTACATGAATCTCTTAGGCCTTATATACACCCCTATGTATCCATAGCCGATGCACATAATCCTAAAATCATGCAAGTTATTGCTCCAATGGAGAGCCTAGACCTAAATTTAGTTTGAAAGACTTTTGGGTCTTTAATTAAGGTCTCACTTTGCACATTAGCCAATTATATATATATATATATATATATATATATATATACATATATTGCATGGCATTATCTATATATAGCATGTTACAACATATATATCACATATATACATAGAACATGCAAGATAGATGCTAAATAAGGAGTGATCATGGACTTTTCTTAAACCTATTCTAACTCTTAGAATAAATTACAAAGTGGCTTAGCCCAAGAAAAACCTTCAAGCATGAAAATTGAAAGACGTCTGATACAATGGCCAAATAGGCATATCTAATCTTTTTCTTGGCAAATTTGAGTTGGTCGATCCTATATTTTCTAACCCATCTGCTCCAATAAAAAATAAACAATATTTGATGATTCTAAAAAATTAATTTGACCTGAAAATTGAAATCTTGGGGCCAAAAAAAAGAGTAGAGAAGTACTCCTTGAGGTGGTTGAGCTCTTTCTAATGCATGGACTAACACAAATTGAAATCTTGGGAAGAAAATTTCAATAGACTTTTGTTATCAACATTGCAAAATCCGACAACCAAGTGTAAATATCCACAGAAGATTACATTTAACTAAAAATAAAATTGGAAAATTCTTATTTATTTCAAATATATTATATCTAATGGCTATTTTTATAACAAAGAGACATCCGTCTTGTTGTTATTGTCCAAGTGTAGAACACTTAAACTATATGTTATAAATCTAGTAATCGAAATGTATAATACATTGGGAGTAAGTAACTAAAAATCATTCAATAATATTTTCTTTCTAACAAGAAGGACTATATATGTAAACCTGACTAAGGAAATTTACCTGTATGATGTCTTCATGCATGAAATATTATCGACATTATAATGCTCGATGTATTTTCTAGTTCCAGTTCGCTCAAAATTGGCATGAGGATAGGTTAGAGCATAATCCACCTGAATGAAAGGAGCAAGTTTAATGTTTCTTTCTACATTAAAATAAAATGTGAATTACAATTTCCTCCTAAAAGGTTTGGTTTATATGCCACTTGTAGCAACATGAATAGTGTACCGAGGGACCTATATAATAATTATTTGCTTTCCCTATTTAATAAGCTACCAAAAAAGTGTAGGGATAAATTAAGTAAAATCAAGAAATTTTATATAAAAATGTTTTGCGTCCTTTTCATATTCAGTCGCCGAAACAAGAAATCTTTCTTGGTTCTTAAAACCCAATAATCCATCTGCAGAATATATTGGATTAGCAATACATTTATCATCAACATATACTACACACTAGCTATTGTAAAAGTGCCAAAATTTTCAGTTAAATCAGAGTTTTCTTTTCACTTGAGATGTAACTCAAATGGGAAGAGCACTTTATTTTTGGGAAAAAAATCTTGAGTTCAAGTTTTGCGTCTACATCACCAAAAGATTAATGGCCAACTGCATAGTTTCACTAGTAAACTTTCCACGATTAACCTCTGCCATCCTTCAACTTTTATTATTTACTATTCAACTTTTAAACTTTTTTTTAACCTATTTAACTCCTAAAATATATAAAATCAGCATATTTTACAAATTATTATATAGATAGACATTAAAAAAACTTATATGAACTAAAATTTTCCTAACTTTTTTATACTAGCATTTAATTTTGTTTTTATTATTTTGAAGTTAATTTTTAGCATTTTATATGTTTAAAATTATTTGAAATCAAATATTTATCTATTCCAATATTGTATGAGTTAAATAGAAGTGAAAAGTACAAATTTAAGGGTGAAAAAGGTTCAAAATAAGAGTTTAAAGGTTGAATATAAAATAATAAAAATTGAGATGTGCCAAAAATTAATCATGTAAAGTTCAGGGGTGAAACTATGCATTCAGCCAAAGATTAATTATTATGGAATACATAGATTTGTAGGATCTAGCATGTAGTGATTCATATAAATAATTTAAAATTACAAAAAGCTAACATTCATGACTGTTATGGGAGTGCAAAACACACAACACAGTAAAAAAAAAAAAAATTGGGGTTCACCAGAAGAAACTTCATAGCCACTTTGCCTCAGGAGCCGAAATGCCATGGCACAACATTTATTTTTAAAAAGATCTCTTCACTCCCTTCTTTCCAGCATCTATTTATGCCAAAAACGTATCATAATATCAGTCCTTTTATTGAAAATTATTAACTAGTGATCTCTAACAATTAATGTGATTAATTAATTACCTGTACACATCCTCTAATACAATTCTCAATCTCTTTGTTGAAGTATCTATCAATTCCAGAGGATAATATAGAGTCGAGTATAAATGTCCAGAGGATACATTATAGGAACTGCAAGGAAATAAGAAAAAAATAATTAAGAAAAAGAAAATTAAACAAAGTAAATATTAAATTAAAAAAATATATATTTTCCTTTACTGTAATTTAGTCAAAAGTTCTTAAGCCAAATCCTTTACCGTAATTTAGTAAAATTCTTCTGGCCGCCTCAGTTGATTAACTTTTATATATATATATATATGAGTGTGTTTAGTATAAATAAAATTCCATAAAATTTTATGGAATTCATTTGCAAATCCAAATGATGTATGTTTGATTTAAATGAATTTTATATGGAATTCATTTGCAATTTTAAAATTTTAAATTTGTGGAATTAATTATAACTAAACAAATTTCTATCAAAATGGTTGGAATTTCCAAATGAATTCTACAAATTTTAATTCTATACTTTTAAATGATTAAAATACCCCCTCCTTGTTTTTATTTTGAAAAACATCTTTATATTTAAAAGGGTATTTTTGATAAAAACTTGAATTCAAGATTTATACTAAATATAATATAATAAAACATGTAATTCATTTGAAATGAATTTCATAAACTATTTATTTGAACCAAACACATTTTATTAATAAAAATTCATTTGGAAATGAATTCTATTAGGAATTCGTTTGAAAATGAAATGAATTCCTTGGTGGAATTGAACCAAACAAGGACTATATATATATATATTGTTGAGCTCTAAATTCATTAAACCAAAAATTTGATAAGTGTTTATCTTTATATTTGAATATTCACCACAAAATCTAATATGTCAAATTCTTAAAAAATCCTGATTTTTATTAAAAATAAAATATTTATTATAGTTTTTTAATATTATTTTTAACTAAAACACTATTTTACATATCCTAACACTACTCAAATTCTAAAAGTTTTTATATAATACGCGTATTTTTAAATCTCAAATCATTCAATCATTTTTCCTAAACCATTAAAATTTCTATTTTTAAAAATTTTCTTAACTAAAAACTATTATACATACTCCAATAGTAATTTAATAGTATCAAAATAAATTCTATTATATTTAAGAATAATGGCAATAAAAATTAAAAAAAATAAAATTAATGTAATATATTTTATTTTTAATTTATTTAGTTATCTTTTTCTCTTTATAAAAATTCTTATTTTAAAATACATATGTTTTTTCAATATAAAACATTTTAATTATACTAAAATACTACTCTTCTTTTTCATTAGAAATTATGTCTTTTATTCTAATTAAAAAAAAAATTAAAAGTTGGTGTTCACCTGAAGAAACTTCATAACCACTTTGCCTCAGCAGCCGAAATGCCATGGCACAACATTTAGTGTCCAAGAAGATCTCTTCACTCCCTTCTTTCCAGCATCTATTTACACCAAAAATATTATAATTAATATCAGTCCTTTTATTGATATTAACTAATGATCTTTTAACAATTGATGTGATTAAATACCTGTATACATCCTCTAATACCCTCTCAATCTCTTGTTAAAGTATCCGTCAATTCCTAACTTATATTAATTACATAACTTGTTGAAAAAAGTAGTCTAAATTGGTAAATGGGACATTTTTGTCTATTTCTATAGCTAAATTTATAACATAAAAATATGTATCTTATTTTTGTTAGGATAAATCTGTGGCGACATAAACAATATGTTGCTATTAGTGATATTTTACTAAAATATTTCTCCCAATTTAAAAATTACAAAAATAAATAAATATAGTTACAAGGTATGATTCCTTAAAAAGAGATTCGCCTATTTTCTTTTAAGTTTAGATTCCATCATTTTAATTAGTTATTCAAATAGGATTGATACTCCTATAATATTATATAATTTTTCCTGTATTATAGGTTAAAGCGAGGTAAAACTATAATTTTTTAAAATTTTTTTTTTTTTGCCAATAGACGTTATCTGCGTCTTTTTTTTTTAATTAAGTGTAAAACATGCAAAATATAAATACCAAATCTAATAAAATGGAGGCAATAATCTCCCATTAGTAAAGAGGCAATAGGCTTGCTGTAAATTGACAAAATAGTGATATAAATAGATACCTAATATGAAAATCTTGCTTGAGAAGCATTGCATCAAGTGGAGATTGGTCTAGAGGAAGATATCAACCCAGATCTCTAGCATGCTGAATCATACCAGTAAATGTTATATCAAACGCAACCATTAGACAAGATATAGTCCAGACCTGGTAGCAGACATCATTCACACGTGTCCATATTATATCACGGCAAATTATATCATGGACCCTTGTCCATATTGCAGCATGGACAAGGGAGTTCTTCACACGTGTGATGCCCTTTTGTTTTAATGCTTTAATTTTTTATTTTATTTTATTTTTTTACGCTTTTCGGAAAGGGAATCAGATCAGTGGCTCATTTGGAGCACAAGCAGCGTTGCGGCAAAGTTTTTGGCTTGATACGACGACCTATAAGAAACAGAAGAGAAAGGAAGTGGCGAAAATGAGTTTTGCAATTTTTAATGGACAAATTCAATAATACTTGTTTTCGAGGCTAGTTTTTAATTAGCTACCACTTCTATATATATATATATATATATATATATATATATATATATATATATATATATATACATTAAATGTCAATGTAATTGATTCAAAAAGCAGGCTGAGAGAATGAAAAGGACTTCAATTTATGTGTTTTTGTTTGTTTGTTTGTGTTAGTTATAACTTGATGTTCATTAGTTTGGGCATATAATTTCATAAGTTAGTAAAGTAGATGTTCATTTATTATTGATTGGAGGTTCATCATAATTTTAATGTATTTGTTTAGTTTTTTTATCTAATGAACCTATATGTTTTATCATATGAACCTACATTATTTAAGTAGTGAACCTACAATATTTAACTAAAATAAAAAAAAATACAAGTAAAACTCCATTTATTATAATTAAAAAATAAATAATAAATAATTTATACAAGAAAAAAAGTTTTGAATTTATAATGGATAACTAATGGACCTCCATGATCTAAGTAATGAAGCTTTAGTATTTGACTAATGAATCTGTAGGTGAAGATCCAAGAACCTAAAATCAAAAAACTCACAGGTGAAGGTCAATGAACATGTATGTGAAGGTTAATGAATTTGCATTGTTTAAGTAATGAAGCTACATATTTTATCTTATAAACTTGTATTATTTAAGTAATGTACCTACATTATTTAACTAAAAAAAAAACAAGTAAAAATTTATTTATTATAATTAACAATAAAAAATTAAATAATTTTTAATGAATAAAAATTTTATTTAACTAAAATCATGAATATAATTGTCTTATTTATATTTAGCTAATCATTCTTTTTGTAACTCACAATGCCACAGACCTAATTCAGCAATCACATAATAAAATGCACCATATGTTTTTTCAATTTATTCCAGTACGATAAGCTAAGCGCAAATTTGAATTACAATGGATTGTTTTCGCCCCCCAGACAAGCCTTGATTGTAATTCTTTTCTTTAATAAACTCCAATGTGTTTAAAATGCAGGTGGAATTGATTGATTGTAATTCTTTTCTAAAATAAATAATTATAATTATGAGTTATGTATATCAGGAAAAAAATGTTGAATCTATAGTGGATAGCTAATGGACCTCCATGATCTAAGTAATGAAACTGTAGTATTTGACTAATAAATCTGTAGATGAAGATCAAAGAAGCTAAGATCAAAGAATCTGCAGGTGAAAAATAAATATGTAGATGAAGGTTAATGAATTTGCATTATTTAAATAATGAAACTACATATTTTATCTTATAAACCTGTATTATTTAAGCAATATACCTACATTATTTAACTAAAATAAAAAAAAGTAAAAGTTTATTTATTATAATTAAAAAATAAAAAATTAAATAATTTTTAATGAATAAAAATTTTATTTAACTATAATCATGAACAAAAAATTAAATATCAAAAATTATTTTTTCTTTTTATTTTATTAATTACAATGATTGAATTTAATTTTTTATTCATTATTTTAGTATCTTTTTAAAATAAAAAAAATTGAAATACAAGTTATGCAATATTCTAATTTGATCAATTATAATGTACAATAGTTAAAAAAAAATAAGTATTTGTTTTGTTTTCAGCTTTTGGTTTGGTTGCAAGAAGATGCACAGACTCCAAAAGCATAAAAGCGTTAAAAAAAAATCAAGCGCGCTAAAGGACAGTTTTTCACACGTGTGAAGTTATGTAGTCCATATTGCAATGTGGACAGGGGTTCATGGTATAACAATTGCAAAACAAGTGAAAAAATTTGTTGATCATGAGATAAATCAAAATGCTTTTCCTTCCGTATATATTTGTGTATTTATATAAATTAATTAATTTTTCATTTAAATTTAAATTTAAAAAATTATTATCTACTTCACATTTAACTACAATTAAATATTTAGTAATCTACTGGCATCTAAAACAAAATACTTTTGCTTCTGTACATATTTGTGTATTTTCTTTTTTTTTAGAATTATATACATACACACGTATAACAACAGAGCAATCCTCAAAAGCCATGGTAACTTTTAAGGTCTACATATTTGTGTATTTTATTTATATAAATAAATTTTTCATTTAAATTTAAATTTCAAAAATTATTATCTACTTCGTATTAACTATAATTAAATATGTAGTAATCTATCAGCATCTAATTTTATTTGCATAAATATATGTTGAAAGAAAGACTAAAAAAATGGTTTAATTTTTGGGAAGTGGCTCCCCTCAAATTAAATTTTCTTAAAATTTCTTCCAACCTCTCATTAGATGAATGGTACATGTTTAAAAATCAACATGATGATCCATATTATTTTTATAACAAAGCCATATACAATGATAAGACAAATATTTTTATTTTCAATTGAAAACATTATATTATTTTTAATTTTTTTATCAATATATTATTTTTAATTGAATCAGTATACTGAGCATTTATATTTTAAATATTTTTAATTATATTTTATATATTATTGATATATGAGCATGTACCATAAATATTTTTGTTAAAATAAATTATTTTAATTTTTATATACACTTATTTTATATAATGTATCAAAAAATTAATATATTATACTTAAATTTATAATAAAGAGTAACACATTTTCAACCCCTTATTTTTTTTTAAAATGCGTTTGGATCGGGGTTAAACATATGGGTGTAACAGTTACAAATGTAACTATTAAGAAAGTAACAATTACATGTATAATAGTTAAATTGTTAATCTTGTTACATCAAATAATTAAAAAAAATTATTAGAAAAAGCTCATGAAGATAAAGTTACATAATATATATTTATACATTCCTACACACAAAAGAAATAAAGAGAAATAAATTGATTTACATGTTTTTTTTAGATTTGATTTATGTTTCATTAATGTAGAAAAACTGAGAAGAAAAGTAATTTATAAATAAACATAAAATGCACTACAAGAAAAGTGGTCTACAATGACATTTTGTTTATGACATTTTGTACAATTATCATTTAAGGGAGTAAAATTATAATAAGGCAACATTTTTTTATAAATGTCACAATATATTATATTTAATGTGAGATTTCTTTTAATATTGAGTGACATTTATTATAAATATCATTTTTATTTTTATTTTACCATGTATCTTTTAGTATCAACCAACATTTATAATAAATGTTATTTTAATTTTCTTGTCATGACATTTTGTTTTATAACATTTTCTACAACTGTTGCCTAAAAGAGCAAAATTATAATAAGGCAACATTTTTTTATAAATATTTCAATATATTATATTTAATTCTACATTTCTTTTAATATTGAGTAACATTTATTATAAGTATCATTTTTATTTTTATTTTACTACGTTTCTATATATATATATATATATATATTATATGATATTTGAGAAATGAAAAATCATAAATCGGGAGATGGAAAATAAAAAGTTAATGATTATATTATTATTAAATTTATTGTTATAAATTTACAAATTTATTAATTATTAAATCAATTAATTATTAAATTAATTATAATTATTTAATATTATATAATTAAATATTATATAAATACCATATAAATATTCATAAAGATTATATAATTATTTAATATTATTTATTAAATTATTATTTTATAAATATTAAATTATTAAATTATCAATAGGCAAAAAGTGGGACAAGTCTTTTTGCAACTGCAATTACAAGCATTGACGAGCTCGTGGATCTCTACATAAAATCTGTTGCCTTCATCATCATTATCCTCATCACCATCGGCAAGCTGCACCAACGAGCTCGTGGCGACCTCTCCAAGCCTCGGTTACATTTCCACGGAGCCAAAAAACATGATGGAAATGCCTACTTCTCAGTGCTGCGATGCATTATAAAAGGCTTTCAGCTCCGGTGAAGGTAACTGCTTCTGTTACCTTATGAAGTATCCTCTCACCTTTGGATTCCTGCTAAACCAATCGTCAGTGGTTTCCTTGCCTTCTATTTTGTCATTTGGAGATGGTGAACGACGATGAATCTCTGGAATCGATTTTGTTCAGGTTAGGGTTTTAATTTTTTGCAAGCTTTCTTTCTCTATTTCTTGTTTTAATTCATCTTTGGATTCTTGCTAAACCAATCGTGAGTGGTTTCCTTGCCTTCTGTTTTGTCATTTGGCAATGGTGAACGACGGTGAATCTCTGAAATCAATTTGTTCAGGTTAAGGTTTTAATTTTTGCAAGCTTTCTTCGTTGATTCTTTGTTTAGTCACTAATTAATTTGGGAATATCAGAGGTATAATCTATGGACTTGCTCTTTTAAGTGTCTATACAGGTTTATCATTATAATTGATGCTGTTTAGGTGATTCTTGGGCTGAGCTTTTCTTTCATTGTCGCTGGAACCTAATTCTGTGAGTGATTTCTATGTCGTCCTCTTTAATTTGCTGCAACCTAAGCCTTGTAAAATTTGAAATTTGGATACTTGAAACTTTTGCACTTTCTTGAATTCTTGATCTATATTTTTCTTTGACACTTTGATATACTATTTTTCTTCGAACTTTTATCAAGTTTCTGAATTTATTGTTATATGGTTTGCTTGCTATTGTACTGCTGTTTTGCATTCTTGACATGTTGTCCGCTCTTGAGTATTTATTGTGCTGGCTCCAAGAACTAATGTCCAAAACCTTAGTGTTTGATGTTGTTATATTTTGATACTTGACATAGTTTAGATAGTTCATTGTACTTCTTGTGTGAAGTATGAATTATGGATGGGAACAAAGTTTAAATAACTCACTAAAATGTTGTGTAATTAAACTTATGAAAGGTCAAAATAAATGTGGGAACTTGATCAGCTCAGCACTCTACTTGTCTTGTTAAATAATCTGAATTTCACTCCAAATTGTAGTGATAGACTCATTTGGAAGCATGATCACAAGGGGCTATATTCTGTTAAAGTAGTTGCTTCGGCAGCTTTATTGGACTCAAGACCTCCCCTCTTGCGTGCTGTAAATGGTGTTTGGCGCAGCTTGGCGCCTCCTAAAGTCAAGATTTTTGCCTGGATGGCTCTACTGCAGAGGTTGAACACAAAAGATAATCTTTGTCATAAGGGGTTACTTGATCCTTCAAACTGTAAATGCATATTCTGCAATTTCGAAATGGAGTCAGTTGACCACCTCTTCATCCTATGTCCCTTGGCTAGCTCAATATGGTATGGCTTGATGAGATGGTGGGGTGTAGTCTGGGCTATACTTTCCTCCCTATGCAATTTATTTGCTCAATGGGAAGGTTTTGCTGTTGGATCCTTTCAGAAAAAGGTGTGGATTATTATTTTATTCTCTGTCTTATGGACCATTTGGAATGAAAGGAATGCCTTAGTTTTTAATGCAGGCTCGATAAATGCCAACTAAATCTTTTTTCTAATCATCCATAGGGCTGAAGTTTGGTTAAAGGCTCTTGGCGATAAAGGTCTTTTGCAATCCCAGGATCTGTGGCTTACAGTTGAAGCTACCAAATTTTTTCGGCCTCCCCCTAAGCCTACGCGTTCAGTCTCTATGTGGCTTCCACTAAACTTTTTTTTTTTTTGATAAGCGATGGATTTTATTAAGCAAATAAGGGGAAAAACCACTTGGGAAAACCTGAAGTGGTGAAAAAACCCCTCCCTACACTAAGCAAAGAAACCAGACACAGAACAACCAAAGGAAAATAAAACAAGCACCAAACATCTGCCTAACTGACAATAGCTAACAATAACCATTACAACCAAGAAGGAGTCACTATCGGCGCGAGTTAAACAGCATAGTGATATGGTTGGATGTGAGAAGTAGATCAGTAGCAGAGACAGACCCATGAGGAGACATGGCATTATACCAAGAAGCAACTCTGAAAAGCACCAACTTCTGAAGGCGGTAGGGTGAAAAGGAGACACTTTCAAAAATAATTTTATTACGGTGAGACCAAAGTGTCCAAGAAATTGTATAGAAAAGACAAAGCCAAAACTGGTGTTGTTTGTGACCTTGAACTAAGGCTTTCCACTGTTAAAACCAAAGTAGCAGGGTTGAGGGCATTGCAACCTCCACACCCCACCTGCAGAAGAAAGTCCACAACCTCCAACTCACATTGCACAAGAATAAAAGATGATCAGCAGTTTCGCCAAACTGTCCACAAAAAACAAATTTATTCATGGCTAAAGAACTTAACCCGATGGAGAAAAGATGATCTCTAGTTGGCAGTTTGTCAAGCAGTGCAAACCACAAGAATAATTCAGTTTTTGTTGGTGAAAGATTGAGCCACACGTCTGGCATAATGATCTGATCATGGCTAGCAATATTATTCAACACCTCGTTATATAAATTGTGAACAGAAAACCTTTTATCCGAAGAAGCCCGCCAAACAACTCTATCTACATGAATTAAAGAAATAGTAATTCTACCAATAGTCAGAAGCAAAATTCGCAACTGATCAAGCTTAATGGGAGAGAGATCCCGATGCCAGCACAGCCTCCAACTCCAATTTCCTTTCTGCCATATTCCATAATCACTAACAAATCCCAAGGGCTGGGAAGAGATTATAAAAAGGGAAGGGAATAAATCCTTCAAACATCCGTTTCCAACCCATTGATTATGCCAAAAGAGGATTGAAGTGCCCTCGCCAACATCAAAGGAAAGGCAATTAAGTAAGACACTTGTAAAGTGATCATCTGTCAAAATGTTTCTAGCAATGTCTTGCCAAACTGTGGAGTAGTGTTTCGCAGAGGAGATAAAAATATTGTCAATACGATCCATAGAGTATTTATGACGGACAATTCGAGCCCAAAGAGCAGTACCCTCATCTTGAAGGCGCCATAACCATTTTGACAAAAGAGCTCTATTATGCACTGCTATATCAAGAATGCC
>CATIWK010532379.1:0-19238 GCA_949634005.1 Mallotus japonicus
ATAATAATAATAATAATAATAATAATAATAATAATAATAATAATAATAATAATAATAATAATAATAATAATAATAATAATAATAATAAAGTATATATTTAATATTTCATTTACTATCATGAGGTTAAGAAATTTTCAATTCATGTGTGAAGTATGTGGTAGTTTACTAATATTTTGTATAAAATAACTATATTAATAAAATAATAAATTATGTTATCTTTTTTTCATATAAATATTTTATCATTTGTTTTTATTTTAATATTTTTAGAATATAGAACATGAGATTTAAAAATAATTATGATCATAATATTTTTTATATGAAATTATTTTTAGAATAGAGAAAATATTAATTATGAAAAATTGTTAGGAATTCTGCATAATTATTTAAATAAAAAATTATTTGAAATTGCAATAAATTGAGTTTTGTAATATTGAATTGTTATACAAACAAATGACATGTTTATCAATTTTAAAAATTAAATAACAATAATAATAATAATAATAATAATAATAATAATAATAATAATAATAATAATAATAATATCAAAATATAAATTTAATATTCTATATATTATCATGGGTTTAAACAATTTTTTTGTTCTTAATTATAAAAAAATTGAAAAAAAGCTGTAAAAGTATTAAAATAAATTTTTTATTGAAATTGAAATAAATTATAATTCTATTAAATTTGTAATATTTAATTTTTATATAAATAAATAATTTTTTTATCATTTTTAAAAAAATTAAATAATAATAACGATAATAATATCAAAATACATATTTGATATTTTATATATTATCACGAGTTTAAATAGTTTTTTCTTCGCACGCAATCCTTTAAAAAATTTTGATTTTTTTTTTATCTTAATTTTAGCTCCCCATTTAAGAACTCACCTAGTTAAAGGTAAGACTTAAAGAGTCTCAACAATTGGTAAAATTCAAACAGACGTATATCGCAAAAAACACAAATAATATCATTAAACGTTTTATCCTTTTCCATTAAAAATTGAAAAGTTACATAACATATTTGACAATGAAAATACAAAAATCTATAAATTATAACTATACTTTTCTATATATCATACAGAGAAAAAAATTAATAAATATATAAACAACTGTTGGAATTAGTTAACAGTGAGTTAATCTCATTTAAATTAGATTTTAAAGGTTGAATACTAATATATACAATCACGTTAAATTATTTGTTTGAAGACTTTTGGCGTCTTTATAGTCCTATTCAAGTCAAAATTTAATGATTTTTAGATACTGGTGGTTTAAACAAAAAAATTAGTAAATATGTCAAAAGAGGGTTTTGTAAGAATAAGAAAACTATGTACTTTTTTTTTTCATCTTATACCTCCCAGATTCAGTTGGGGGGGCGTTTGATTTAGCTTTTTGAGGTAGCTGATAAAAGTTTTTCCTCAATCAGCTACAATTAAGGTGTTTGGTAAAACACCAAAATCAACATCTGATAGCTGATTTTATTCAAAACAGCTATTGATTTGAAAAGTTTTATTTTGAAATTTTTTCCAATCAGCTGATAGCTAATTTGTATTTCTTTTTTATTTAAACTATTTTACCCTTATTAAAAATAACGAACAACAAATAACTTCATTTAAATTAAAATTAAATGTATATAATTAATTTTTTATAGTTCATAATTAAATAAATATTATTGTAAATTATAATTAAATAATTATTATATTTATAGCTATAATTATTTTAAAAAAATTATACAATAATATTTATATTTTAAAATTTATTTTTAAATAATTTAAATAAATATTTTTAATAATATATAAATTAAAGACAATAAATTATTATTTATTAATATATATTTTTAAATAATTTACATAACTAAAAAATATTATAAAAAGTATATGAAATTATATTTACAAATAAATTATACCCTTAAAGGTCATTTGACATACAAACAACAACAACAACTAATAAAATTTTACCAAACACTTCATATTTATCAGCTAACAGCTATCAGCTGCTGTAAACAGCTAAACCAAACAAATCCTTGGTATAATGATTCTGATTAATTTGAAGTTTAAACTAGATAGATTTATAAGAGGATAAAATAAATTTATAAGAGGGAAAAATTCTCTTAGTACTTGATTTCTTTATACATAATATTTTTTTTGAGGGATTCTTTATACATAATATTCGAATCCAAAACTTTAAAATAAAGAAAATTTAAATTTCTTACCACTTAAATACGGTGATAAATATGCACATTTTTAAATAAATAAAAAGGAAGAAAAATAGGAATTCTTTATACATAATATTTGAATTCAAAATTTTAAAATTAAAAAAGTTTAAATTTTTTTCCATTTAGATATAATGATAAATATGCACATTTTTAAGTAAAGAAAAAGGAAGAAAAATGTAAAGGAGGAGTGATGCACATTACATTTATTGATAATGGCAGTAGAAAGAGGGTGGGATTTGTTTGGTGAAGTGCTATAACATTTTTTTTTTTGGCATAATATATGCATTGCTACCTAACTTGCATAAATTTGTTATTTTGTTTTTTATATTTTTTATTTTTTTTTAAATTAACACTTCAATTTCTCTATAATTTATTATACAAATATCAATTTAAGAGATTTAGCCACTTGTATAAATTTATTATTTTACCCTCCTATGCTTACATGAATTTGACACTTTACCGTTATTTGTATGATAACGTGTCATCCTACGTGTCTTGTAACAGTGCAATTATATAAAAAAAGCTATAGACATGTTGAGATGTTAATTTAGCAAAACTAAAATTACAGGGGATAAAGTGACAAAATCAATTAAATACAAATAATTGCAGATGAAATATGCCTTTTTTTTTCTTTTTAAAAAAAAGGTCTAGTCTAATTCCATGTGAATGTGCATGTGTATTGCAAGTACTTTGGCATCTGTTTTTCTGTGATATGATAATGGCAGTCACAGGAAGAGGCAAGAGATTGTGCAGATGAATTTGAAAACCCATAAAAAAAGGGGTCTATATTAGGTAATTGGGAAGCAACATCAGAGTGTGGGGTTTCTTTTATCTTTCTTTTGACATTGCTGCAAAAGAATCAAATCTCATACTGCAAATCCAACCTCCTCTCCTCCATATTCATTGTGGGCACTCTTCTGAAGTCATCTATTCTTTAGGACCAATCTATTTGGCTCTTCATTTTCTCCTCCCCTATTTTATCTTATATGTAAATATAGTTGACTATTTCTTTTGTTACCATTTACTATCTTGAGATTGTATTTTTTTTTATTATTAAAAAAAATAAGAATCTTCCAGTGAGTTGGAACTTATAGTCTCATAATTTTAATTATGTCATGCTAAAAAATTTAAAAGTAATTAAGTACAAAAAATGAATCATAATCTTGCTTGCATGCATGTTTTACAAAAAATTTATTATTTTCTTGATTAAAAAAAAAAACTAGTAGGTTGGGTTTTGATATAAGAAAATCAATGCATTATTGATGCAGATTTTCCACTTCTTGAGATGGGTATTATCAACAACTAATTGCAAATATGCTGAGATTTGTATTTATCAGGAGCTAATATTACAATCAAACTAAATTTATTGGATAAAAAAAACAACCTACCATTCAAAGTTTTAGAAACACTTTTGCAAGATAAGTAAAAAAAAAAAAAAGCCTCTGATTATAGTACAAACATTTGTATTTATACTAATGGAATTAAAATCGTTAGATTTATTTTTATTTAATTACAACTATTGATTATTTTTGTATATCAATATCTGTAAAATGTATCAACAGCTATAATTAATTTAGTATTAATCTAACGGTTATAATTTTATTTGTATATATACAAATGTTTATATGGTAGAAAGACTCAAAAAAATGTAGTAGTTTAATGGCTAGAAATTTTAGCTCATGTAATTTTTTTTGTTAATAGGAAGGTCATTTAACTTAAGCATCGATGAACTGCACAACAAGAGATACCTCAACGATGATAGAATTCGAACCTTATACCTCATGAGGTTCTTAAAGAAGAATTATCACTTGATCATTTCCTTAATAGCTTAGCTGATATAATATAACTTGCTTAAATTTAGGCAGTTCTCTTTTAAACTGACAATGATATAATTCAAATCTTATATCTTATAATGATTTTAAAGAGGAGATATCATTTAACCATTCCCTCACTTGCTTAACTAATATAATATAACTCAGCTTAAATTTTGTTTACAAGAGCACAATAATTAAAAGATAGCAAAGCTATAAGTGATTATTTTTTTTTTTTGGAAACAAAGCCATAAGTGAAAATTAACTAAAATAAAAACTACATTGTACAACTTAATTGAATTTAGATTTGGTCCCACAATTGAATGATTGAGACAATTGCTACTAATGCAAAGTAATATACAAAAAGCGAATTCTAATTATAGAGATTCCTCCCAGCTATAGGGACAAACAAAGAATTATAATATGTAAAAAAGTAATAATTAAATAGTGAATACCCTAGAAATATCCTCCATTGGAATTTAACCAAACCCTCCAAAGGCATCACATTCCTTTGTATTTTCAATAGGATAATAACAGACGAAATGGTGCTCCATCATCATGAAATTTGTAGCAATTTTGGTTGAGAACAAAAGTTATAAATACTCAAAAGAAAAAGAAAAAAAAAAAAAGTGGTCCCTGATCGAAGGTATATAACAGAAGAATCAAAATAACAAAATTGAAAGTGTAGGCATCACATCAACATTATTTTCCAAATTTCGTGTAGCCTACTGATACAAATACCCACTCTCTTTAGTCTGTTTATTCTGACAATACCCCTAATTAAGGGTTTGCATATTGGGACCAGCTTTGAGGAATAATGACTTTTTTGTATCTTGTTTTTTTCCTTTTTGTTATAAAATAATGACATTTTTACTTCCATTACAATTAAGATTTGGGTGGGATTTTTGCACTCCTCTTGTTAATAATTGCATTTTATTTTGATTTTATTTATAATTTAAATGACTTAATTACCCTTAATTGAAAATAATTATGTTTTATTATTGGATTAAGATATGAAAAATGTACTTTTCACAACAATCAATACTGACTTAAAAAATTATTTCATTATTTATACATGATAAAAATTTAATAACTTGAATGCAAATAATTTACTTTTTTATTGTAATTATTAAAAACTATTTATAATTTTATTAATTTGTTATGTTAGTTTATACTATCTTTGACTTATATGACTAAAATTTTATTAAAAACAATTGTATCTCTTTATTAACATAGTCATGAAATGTTTAATTTTTTTAGTTGTATTAACATTTTAATTGTTTATACATGATAAAATTTTTTTGATGATAAGTTTGATTTTAATTTTTTATTAAATCGTAGAATATAATACTAAAAATATTACCTGTATTAAAAATTATTATAAAATAAAATAATTAAAAGAAATTTTACAAATACCAATTAAATTAATAAAGTAGAATTTTTTGAGGTAAGGTAATGAAGTCATTATCTCTAATATAAATAATGGAGTACAATTTATAAATGGAGAGAGTGCAATAATCTCTACCAAAGTTAAAAAAATTACAATAAAAAGTAGATATGGAAGATAAGGATAAAAGTGTCTTTTACACTTTAATAACATTAATAATAGAATGTGAATATAAAGTATTGGAGTGCAAAAATCACCACCCTTAAGATTTTTATTACCCCCTTCCCTTGACAATTACTTCGTATCCCTCAGTCCTTATGGTCAAAAAATAAAATAATAATAAAAAAAACATTTACCCTCAATTTTTTAATTAGTGAGGAGGTGATTGTCAAATCCATGGGATCTAAGTGCTATCCCATTGCAATTCTTAAAAGGCTGAATACATAATTTCACCCCTGAATTTTACACTATTAACTTAAGGCACCTCTAAATATTTATTATTTTCTATTTAACTTTTAAATTTTTTTACACTTAAATTCGTACTTTTCAATTATATTTATCTGATAAAATATTGAAATTGACAATTACTTGATTTCAAATGATTTTAAACATATAAAATATTAAAAATTAGCTTCAAAATAATAAATTTAAAATTTAAAATTAACATAAAAATGAAAATTTATTTTTAGTTTTATTACATCTTTAATTAAACATTATTTTAGTTCATATAAATTTTTTTTGTCCATATCAACATTAATTTTAAAAATGTGATAATAATATATTGTATGAGTTAAATATATTTGAAATAAATTTTTAAAAGTTAAATAAAAATTGAGTGTCAAAAATTAATTATATAAAGGTTAGGAGTGAAATTATGCATTTGCCTATTCTTAAAAAGAGACAACACATTATGAGTTCATCCATTGACAAGAAAATAGAATAAGATTGCAAGTAAATACAATACAACTCTTTGTTAGGTCTATTAGGTGTAATTGTAATAGTAAAAAGAAAAATGGAAAGCACACTAAATATATAAACCTAAGCATTTGTTTGAACTTCGAATCCCATCTCTCCTACTTTCTTTCTTGTGATAAAAAATTAATCACTTAAACTCTATTGATTGATTAAGAAAAAGCATTTGTTTGGTATCACTACTATTGTCAATTAACTAAACATAATCATAATTAATAACTTTTGCACTAAATTATCTTTTGATTATATAAATTTTAAAAGGTATACAATATTAAAAAAAAAAATCTTTTTGGTTGCCCAAAGAATCTAATTGATATTGTTTCCAACATCAAACATCTACATTCTTTCATATCAGGGAAGCCATAGGTCCATAGTATCCTATATTTAGATTATCTCTACCCTTAAACACATTTAATGGTTGAGATTTTATAAAAATATTGAGTTTTAAAATTTAAATTTTGTTAAATCTTATTGTATATATTTTTAATTTAGGGAAAAAGGAAGCATAATACTTATTTAAATTTATAATGTTTTATATTTTTACAACTCAAAAAATAAGAGAGAAAAATTTAAATGTAAAATTATAATGATGGTAAATGTAACAAGTAAGGAACAACTAGTTAATATCATTTATTAAAAATTATATAGCTAATGATGATAATTGTACCCAAAAACAATTAATTGTACACAAATTAATGGACAAACAATTAATGGACCAAAAATTAATTGTACCTAAAAAATTAATTGTTTGTACCCACCACAAATTAACCCTTTTTTTCTTTTTTCAGTTTCAAAATAATTTTTTAATAATTGTTGTATATAATGCAACATATTTTTTTCATATAAATTTATGTTTTATTATTTTTGTATAATAATAATAATAATAATAATAAGGGATAATGCTTTTTTAGTCCTATAAGTTAAGTGGTTTTCACAAATTAATCCTAAAAGAAATTTCCTTCACAATTAAGTTCTTAAAATTTTTAAAATTCTCACCGTTAGTCGTTAACATGGATGGAAATTGCTTACATGGAGCTGTAGACCCTACTTAACTTCATGCTTCACCTGTCACATAAACACACCCAATCCACTTGGCAGCCACATCATCATCATCATATTCTTCTTCTTTTTCCATAATGACTCCACCTCCGAATCTTTCTCCACATCATTCTCCTAAATTTCATGCTTCATGCTTCATCTTCAATAATTGAAGCTAAACTGGTCACCATCTTAACCCCAATCTGAAAACTCTTGGGTTTGGGTTTAATCTCAGGAGGCTTCCATTCTTTCATCACCATCAATTTCTCTTCCTCCATAGTAAATTTCTTTCAGAAACACAAGCATAAGGGACCAAACTCTACTCCATGTGAAGGAAAAAAAGGAAAACCACAATATAGTACAATCATAAACTGTCAAAAAATGAAAACAAACAAAAAAGCCTCCAATTTAAGGTGTAGATAATTACTATGAGAAAATAAAGATTGAGCCAAAGTTTCTTCCTTTTATTTCTTGTGGAGCTGATTCAATTTGTAGAGGGAAGAGAGACAGCCTGTTTAGAGAAAAGGGATGCTTGCCCTTTTATAAGATTGTCATTTTTTGGTCTTTGCTCATGCTCCTACATCACAGACAACTAGACAAGTATATTTTCGATTGCTCAACCTGAATGAATGTTATAGTTAAAAAGGGTATCTTTAAGAATCTTTGCATGGTCGGCTATTGTTATGCTTTGTTGTTTTCATTTGTGTTTTCTTTTGGATTATTGATGGGATTAGTTTTAAATTATAAATGAGTCTTTTTTTTTTCTAAATTAATGAGAGCATGTTGTAATATTGGTGAAGATGGATTTGGGTTTTTTTATTTGTTCTTGGTAAAATTGGGAATCTTATGTATTGGTGAAGACTAGACTTTCGATGGAACTAGATTATTGTTTTGAAGTTGAGATTTTTGTAATTCAGCAGTAGATCATAGATTTCTTAAGTAGGGATTTTAGGGATAGATCTTCGTGGAAGAGGGTGTTTTATCGCTCGGTACCATGCTTGGTGCCCATGTTGATCTAGTTATGGACGTTGACTACATGGATAAATTGTTGTTAGAAGGATGTTGGTTGGAAACAATAGATGGATCTGAGTTCTTTAATACTAGTCCTTCTAGTTTTGCTGCCATTGATTCATTTTTATGGCCTA
Source organism: Mallotus japonicus (assembly GCA_949634005.1). Lineage (NCBI taxonomy): Eukaryota > Viridiplantae > Streptophyta > Magnoliopsida > Malpighiales > Euphorbiaceae > Mallotus > Mallotus japonicus. The sequence continues at coordinate 8,571 of CATIWK010532379.1, forward strand.
TTTTAGAGATCAACAATGGTGATTTGGCATCTACCCCATCTCAGAAGAATAATCCAAAAGTGGACATATCATTTTTTCCCAGGAATTCACCCTTGAATGAATTATCATTATGGAAGAAGAAGAAGAAGAAGATGATGATGATGATGATGATGTGACTACCAAGTGGATTAGGTGTGTTTATGTGGCAGGTGAAGCATGAAGTTAAGTGGGGTCTCCTGCTCCATGTAAGAAATTTCCTTTCAAGTTAACAAACGAGGACTACGGTGAGAATTTTAAAATTTTTAAGGATTCGATTATGAAGGAAATTTCTTTTAGGACTAATTTGTGAAAACCACTTAACCTATAAGATTAAAAAAGTCATTATCCCTAATAATAATAATAATAATAATAATAATAATAATAATAATAATAATAATAATAATAATAATAATAATAATAATAGTGTAAATTGTTTACGTACATATTGTTGTTTTATATGTAACAATTGTCTCCAAACTAAGACAACTGACCTGTTGATACCCAAATTTCAACGGTCCTCCAAATAATCTAATGATGAAGGTATCTGTCAATAAGACAAAGGGAGATGTTTCTAAAAGTCATTTTGAGTGCACTCCGGCAAGGTGTAAAACCCAAAAATATGCCCAAAATACCTAAAAACACTTACACAAACCCTAAAAACCACCCGAGATAGACTCAAAGGTGCAAAATAGTGTAAAACCAAAGAAGAATGTCCCTCTTCAGCTCATCCCATGAGCATGGGATGATCATCCCACACTCATGAGTTAAAGTGAGCTGACCCACACCAGTGGGAAATGACTCACACTCATAGGTCATGCATCCCACGAGCGTGGGTCATGTCCTGAAAGTATAAAAGTAAAAAATTTACCCATTTGGGGGGACTTTTCACTATTTTTGGAGAAAGAACAAAAATGCAGTTTTAGAGACACTGATTTGCAACGAATTTTGAAACTGATTTTAGACTATCTCTAGCTTCAAACTCTTGCAATCAAGGTAATCGACACATGGAAATCTACCATCCAAACACTATAAACCTTTATTTTTTAGTTTTTATTCATTTTTAGGCTTTTCAACACTCTTTTAACCAAACCAAACTTCATCATTGCCATAGCGCGCTTCTAGGGTATATCCCAATCCCTTTGAGGATCTCTAAGCTATTTTTTGTAAAATTTACATTTGCATATCATTTTCTTTTCTTCTTATATCTCTTTCTTTTAATTTTTATCATTTTTTGCATTTATTTTAGTTATTTTGTTATTGTGTGGTGAAATTGCGATTTTTGTGATGCTTGGAAGTAGTATATAATATGTTGAAGGAGTGAGAAGTTTGGGTTGAGAATCCGGGATTGTTTGTTGCATGCATTTTTTTGATATTAATTTAGAATATATGCATCTTTGACATTATATTTACATCGATTTTCATCAAAATCCCCCTTTTGTTTTATAAAACTAATATTCTGGTGCTAAAATGCAAATTTTCATTATAAATGTTATATTATGATAATAAAATTTCATTTTGGCATTACTATTATTATTATTTTTTTATCCTTTTTCATCATCAAATTTCTATTTTTATGGTGAAAATTTCATTTTAAGCATTTTTAGTATTTTTGTGCTTTTTTTTATTTTTTATTTTTGCATTTTTATCATAAAATTCCTATTTCTATGTTGAAAATTGCATTTTTAGCATTTTTATTATTTTTTTTATTTTTGTGCTTTTTATTTTTATTTTTACATTTTTCAATATAAAATTCCTATTTTTATGGTGAAAATTGCCTTTTTCACATTTTTATTATTTTTGTTATTTTTGTATTTTTGTATTTTTTTGTATTTTTATCATAAAATTCCTATTTTATGGTGAAAATTGCATTTTAAGCATTTTTATTATTTTTGTGCTTTTTTATTTTTATTTTTGCATTTTTCATCATAAAATTCCTATTTTTTTAGCATTTTTATTATTTTTGTACTTTTTATTTTTTCATTTTTCATCATAAAATTTCTATTTTTATGGTGAAAATTGCATTTTTAGTAATTTTGTTATTTTTGTGATTTTTTATTTTTGCATTTTTATTATAAAATTTCTATTTTTGTGGTGAAAATTGCATTTTTGCTATTTTCTATTATTTTTTTTTCTTCATTTTGAATTTTGGTATTTTCATCATGAAATTCATGTTTTTATGGTGAAAATTCCCTTTTTAGCATTCTTATCATTTTTACTATTTTTCTGCATTTTATGTTGAATTTTGCATTTTGCCATAAAGTGCATATTTTTCACATAAAGAAAATTGAACCTTTTTTTTATTATTATTTAATATTATTTTTCCCTTTCATTGCAAATTTTTTATTTTTCATCATAAAATTCATATTTTTATGGTGGGAAATACATTTTGTTGATTTACCCTTTCTTTATTTTATTTTTATTTCCACAAATCTTGAGTTTTACAAAAATTGCATTTTAGTACCAAAAATATTTTAATTTTTAATCTTGCATCATGCATCCTCATTAACACTTTTGCTTGTTGATTTTTTTAATGACTTTAGTTATTTTGATTATTTCCCTATTGCTTTTATTGTTATTTATTCATTTTATTACCATATGAATGGATGAAATATATATAATTGTTATGGGTGTGATGTGTGCTTGCATGGAGTGTGAAATAACCTTTGTTTTGCTGGTTTATTAGAATAGGATTTTTATTTTATTTTATTTTTCATTTTTAATGTATTTAATAGAATAGAGAATTCTCAAAGCGATGTAATCCTTAATCCCGATTTTTTTTTTGATTTTCTATTTGTATTTATTAGAATAGGTCATTTCAAGAGTTGTAATCCTTAATCCCCTTCCCCATTTTTGTTTAGTTTACTTTGTTTAATTGTGAATTTATTTTTGTTTATTATTCCTTGCATGATTGTGTGTTGTTTGTTATTTGTCTACTTGCTTGCATTGTTAATTGCTTGGTCGGTTATGATTGGTTAATACTTGCTTATTTACTTGCTCTTATTTCTATTTGTGATGTATGCGCGTCAAATTCAACCATCATGCATTCTAATTCTCAATCAAATGAAATTTTAAATTGACTAATAATTAAGTGTGGTAAATGCATCATTAAAACCAAAACTAGGGTGATGAGATGAGTAATTAGGTAATGTATGCTAAGAAACAGGATAAGTAAATGCTACCCCCCAAACCTAGAATCTCTGGCGGGGAAAGTATTTTCCTACTTGCTTTCCCATCTTCCGGTCGTAGTTGGGTGGCAACTTTTACTTACGTAGCCTCCCCAGGTAGACCCTCCCATATAATTAACAACCGGCAAAATGCCATTGTTGCCAAGCCTATACGTCCCGACATGACCCATTGAACCTGTTCTAGTCTACCCACAATTAATGGGCCAGCGGATACAAAAAACAACAAGTTTTCAGTGACTCCACTGAGCAGAATCTCTTGTTTGAGGGGTAAAATTGAAAGACTGTTTCTTATCATACATAATTATGTTACTCTCCTTCACAACAACATACCTGCATTTCATAACACTTATCACACTTGCACCATTAGTCTTTATTCCTTGATAATGCTAGAATTGTGTAAATTGTTTACGTACATATTGTTTTTTTTATATTTAACAACTGTCTCCAAACTAAGATAGCTGACTTGTTGATACCTAAATTTTAACGGTCCTCCAAATAATCTGATGATGAAGGTCTTTGTCAATAAGATAGAGGAAGACATTTCTAAAAGTCATTCCGAGCGCGCTCCGGCAAGGTGTACCCTTCGTGGAGAGTTCTATTTAGGATATCCCAAAAAGTGAAAAAGAAAAAGAAAAGAGGGAAGAAAAAGAGCTCTTGGCAAAGGAAGCTAATTTCTTAAACCTGGTTTACGAGTTAAGTGATGATAAGGTGAACCTTTTTACTTATAAGTATATGTCCATTCTTTTCACATATGCTCCTATATGATAATGCAAAGAAGGTTGAGTCAAATAGCAACATGCAGAGTTGGTAAAGTCATAGATGTCAATGGGTCATCTGAGTCTGATGATGAAGATGAATAACCAAAGAACAAAAAAGAAGTATGGGATTTATTAGGATAACCCTTTGGGAAGTTTGATTACAAAGTCATGTATAGTTCTCCTATTTCGTCTGACATCAAGGCGGCGGAAGACATCAAGCCCATTGGATGGGGAGAAGAGTTTGATAAGGAAGACGGGATAATAACATTTTAGGCAGTGAGTTTACCATATGTTATGGGGATCAACATATGGTACGACTCTGATGAGGAGCCATCAGTGAATTATGTGACAAGAAGCGAAAGGGTTTACTGGCTTGCCTGAAAAGAAGTTAGCAAGAGGAAAAGAATTTGCTTAAGAAGTAGCCATTCAAGTTGAGAAAGATGACATGGTTTTAAAGCAACTTAAGCAGACCCAAGCCCAAGTCAGTATATTGGATTTGCTTATGGCATCGAAGAAGCACCATGATACTCTAGTGCGGGCTCTGAATGATGCTAAAGTTCCTACTGATACCTCTCTAAAAGACATGATAGCTTCATTGATTTAAGCTCCTAGAAATGCAGTCTTTTTCTCTGATAATGATCTCTTACTAGAAGGAAGAGCTCATAATAGACCTTTATTTATCCAAGTGGTTGTAAGGGCCAAAAAGACTTTATGTGTGATGGTTGGTGATGGGTTGACCATCAATGTCAGTCCTCTTAGATTTCTCCACAAGTTTGGAATAGGAGTGGAGTATCTGGAAGTATCTAATATGATAATTTGGGCCTATAATGATTAGAAGAAGCTAATGATCAGAACTTTTAAAGCCGTAATCACTGTGGGAGAAGTCGAGTCCATTGCCGAGTTCACCATATTGAATATTCCTCCTACATTCGCTTTGCTATTGGGATGACCATGGTTCTATCCACTTTGGAGGAGTGCCTTCTACAGTGCACCAAAAGATCAAGTTTCCTCTTAATAGGAAGATTAAGAGTATCATCGCTAAAATAGTATCATCGCTTGTATGAATATGATGCCTCCGACATTTCAAGTAATAGCAATCAGTGAAGATTAGGCTAGTCCGAAAGTCACTACTATGATGAAGAACATGCATTATGAACCTGGGACATGATTAAGGAAGAAACAAAATGTAATTTCAGAGTTACCAGACTTTAAAGGTCAAACTAGTAAGTAAGGATTGGGATATGATCCAACCCATGATAGGGGTAAGAAGACCGTCTTCATCTCTGAAATCTCCTTTGCCTAGTATCAAGGTCAGCTAGAAGAATAGAAAAGTAATGGGGTCAATAAGTATGGTTTTGAGATCTTTGTTGATGTGATAGCTAGTATGGGAAAAAGCAAGAGTCAAGAGAAAGAAGAGATAACTATTGCATAAGTTGAGCAAGTCCCAAAAAATATGAGGTTGGAAGCTGAAGCTGCAAGTTGCATAGACATTGCTGTTTTTATCGAGTCTAGTATTAATGATGTTTTATTTGATGATGTGTCCATTTCTGATGATGTCTATACTATCAGTTTGTTCGAGTGTGATTATATACTAAATGCTAAGTTTAATGTAATAAAGTCGAACTTTCCTTACTTATATGAGGTGTATCCTGATGGTGATGTGCATTTTATTGAACCTTACATAAGCATTTTTTGACATTCATTCCATTGACATTAAACCATTTAACATAGGCATAGACATAGATCCACGCATATTGCATATTTCAAAAGATGTTACCCTTAAGGACATGAGAGAATTTGAAAATATATTAACAAAATATTCAAAGTTTTTTACTTGGACATTTGATGACATGCCAGGCATAGACTGAGATATTGCTTAGCATTACATTCTAACCAGAGAAGGATTCAAGCCAGTAAAGTAGAAGTTGCAAAGATTGAGACTAGAATGGGCATAGTTATTGAAAGACGATATAGCGAAGTAGATCAAGGCATAATTCTTAGAAGTAGTGGATTATTCAGAATGGTTAGCTAATGTGGTCCTAGTATCGAAAAAGGATGGAAGAGTGAGAGTCTATGTGGATTATAGGGATCTCAACAAAGCATACCCAAAAGACGATTTTCTTCTGCTTCACACAGATGTGTTGGTTGACAATGCTGCTATATGTGCAATGTACTCTTTCATGGATGGATTTTCAGGATACAATTAGATTCTCATGGCAATATTAGATAAAGCCAAGACTACCTTCATAATTGAATAGGGATATATTGCTCTAAGGTGATGCCATTTGGATTGAAAATGCAGGTGCAACCTATTAGAGGATGGCGACAGTGATGTTCCATGATTTGATACACAAGGAAGTTGAAGTTTATGTTGTTGATATGATGGTGAAGTCCAAAACTCGAGAAAGGAATCATGCAACATTGGAAAATTTTTTGCAAAGGGTAGAGAAGTACAACTTGAGACTTAATCCAAAGAAGTGTGTGTTTGGTGTGACTTCAGGAAAGATGTTGGGATACATGGTTAATTAAAAGGGGATCGAGGACCCAGATAAAGCAAAAGCAATAAGAGAAATGATAGTTCTAAAGACTGAGAAAGAAATCAGAGGGTTCTTGGGAAAGTTGTAGTTCATCCATAGATTCATAGCTAGATTAATAGAAGTGTGTGAACCGATATTCAAGTTGTTCAGGAAAAACTAGTCTGTAGTGTGGGATGAATAATGCCAAATTTCTGTTGACAAGATCAAGAATTATCTCATAAATCCTCTAATCTAAGGCCCCCTGAAATAGGAAAACCTTTGATTTTGTACCTAGCAATTGAAGAAAATTCCATTGGAGCCATGCTCACTCAAGAAGACGAGGCATGGGTAGAGCATACAGTCTATTACTTGAGCAATAAGATGTTGCCTTGCGAGGAGAAGTATAGTCAAGTTGAGCAGATCTGTTTAGCAATGGTTTGGGCCATGAAGATATTGAGGTATTATTTCCAGTCATACAAGATTCAAGAAGTTTTGAAGTTGGTCCTGTTGAAGTACTTATTCGAAGCACCATCATTAGTAGGAAAATTGGCCAAATGGTTAATATTGTTAATAGAATTTGATGATGAGTACTTAACAAAGAAAACAATCAAATGAAGGGTGGTAGCAGAATTTCTGGCATTAAACCCTACTTCAGATAATGAGGAAATAGAACTTAAGTTTCCAGATAATCTTACTTCAGCTATTGAGGTACAGGGATGGGACATGCACTTTAATGGAGCGGTGAATTAATTTAGGGCTGGAGTAAGAGTAATTTTCTTAACCCCGAAGAATGAGGTGATACCTATGGTAAAGAAATTAGCATTTTGAGTCACAAATAATAAAGCAAAATACGAAGCATGTATAATGGGAATGGAAACATTGATAGCTCTGAGAGTCACATAAGTAGAAATTTTAAGGGATTCGATGTTAGTGATTAACCAAGCCACAGATAAATGGGATTTGAAAGAACCGCCCTGAGACCATACTTAGAATACTTATAGTAGTTGAGTCAATCCTTTTAGAAGTGTAGATTCATTCACTTGCTAAGGAGTCATAATAAGATGGCATATGCCTTGGCCTCATTAGCATCAGTTTGGGATGGACCCGTAACGATACTCGTAAAGCCATTAATATTGTCAAAATCAGGACGACCATGTTCCAAAAGTGTGAAATTGATAGAAGAAAGAGTAGTTCAAAAGCCCTGGTACTATAATATTTAGCAGTATCGTGACAAGTGAGAAGACCAGAACGATGCAAGTGAAAGGGATAAGAATGTCATCAGAAAGTTGGCAGCTAAATTTATTCTTCATCAAGGTGTCTTGTATGAGAGAACTTTAGATAGGATACAATTATGATGTTTGGATGAAAGTGAAGCAAAGAAAGTAATGATGGATGTCCACGAAGGGATTTATGGCTCGCACATGAATGGGACAATGCTAGCCAAGAAGATCATAAGACAAGGGTTCTTTTGGATGATAATAATTGAGGATTATGTCAAATTCTCAAAAAGGTGCCATAAATGCCAAATCCACAGGGATATCAGCCGCCTACCTCACACAAAATTGTATACCATGACATCTCCTTAGCCACTCTCAGTCTGAGGACTAGACATTATTGAAGAGATTCATCCTACAGCTTCGAAAGGGCATAAGTACATTTTGGTAGCAATTGATTACTTCATAATGTGGGTTGAAGTAGAATCTTTTGCCAGTCTAAGGGCAATACAAGTAGCCAATTTTTTGGTGAATAATTTATTTTGTCGATATGGAATTCCTCATCACATAGTCTCAGACAATGGAGTGCAGTTTGAAGGAGAAGTGAAAGCATTGCTTGGGAGGTATAAGGTAAAACATTACAAATCATTACCCTATAGATGGCAAGCTAATGGAGCTATGGATGCAGCAAATAAGAACATCAAGAAGATCCTCTCAAAGATGATTGAAACACATCGACATTGGGTTAACAAATTGCCATTTGCCTTTTGGGGGTACCATACAACCATGAGGACATTAACGAGGGCAATTCCTTTCTCATTGGTATATGGATCAGAAACTGTACTTCCTATTAAGATAGAAATTGTCACATCCGTACGCTAACTATAGGTACATTTGCATTCATATTTTATTGAATTTACATATATATTGATTGAATTTAAGTATAAGAAATTATTTACGGTTAGATTAGTGCATCGGGTTAAGCCGTGATTTGTACTCGATCAAAGAGCGAGAATTTTTGAATTTTGATGACACTAAAAATGAGTGAAATTATAAGAATGAAAGGGATTAGGACTAAAAATAAATTAAAGAATGAGGATTAAAAAGTTTAGGATGATTTGGACTCAATTGAAACAAATAAACATCCTAGAATGAACAATTGAAAACTCGAGGTTTAATAGGTGACTTAAGCATTTCATTAAGGGCTGAAGTGAATATTTTGCATTTTAACCTATCCAAAATAGGTCTGGAATCTTCTTGAATTTATGAATTTAGAGGGCAGCCTTATTTGTTTAAGGAAAAGAAAAAGAAAGATAACTATGCTTAGAAAAGAAAAGAGAGGTTAGAAAGAGTTTCTGAATTTTTTAAGTGGACATGGTTTTTGCATGTTGATTTTGAAGGTTTAAAATCATTTCAGACCCTTAATTATCATCTCTAAGTGGTCCAGTGATTGAATTGGTAAGTAATTTTATTTTTTTGGCTGAATTGAATTAGAATTTATAAGATGCAGAATTCGGGTTCTAAGTACCTAGTTTTTCAGTCTTGTTATTTTGATCATATCGTGAGCTAGGAAGCTTAAAATTGAGTGTTAATTAATGATATGGAAACTTTGAAGATTTATCTAAAACTTTTCCTCTTTGAGCATGACCTGATTCAATCTCTACATTAGTCTAATAATAAGAAACATTTTGATGCTCTATCTGTTAGTGTAAATTGACCTAGTTGTGTTTAGATATCTATAACTCTTTCCATGGATGTCTAAATGAAACAAAATTTTTACAGAATGTTTTATAAATATAATTATAAGACTGATTGAAAGTTTAGCTTCAAATTCCCTTTCTACATGTCTAAGCAATGTTGAAAATTTGGGCATGAAAATAGCCCTTTTAGAGAGCATGAATCTGATTTGTAAAATTAAGTTTAGTTGCATTTTATGCATATCATATGGGGTTTGCATGGTTAGATCAATATGTGGAATCATTATGCTGATGATTTTTAAATAAAATTTCATGTTTTAGGTGCTCGAAAAGGCAAGGAAAGTGGTGGTGCAAATTGAACAAATCGGTGATCGAGTTGTGTTTATTTTGAAAGCTATTTTGTGAGTAGATGTTCAAGCCCTTTAATACCTTTTATAACAACAATAAAATGATCTTTTTAATGTTTTTTAATGAAATTGAATTGATGTATTATAAATGGTTTGAATTCAGCCTTATGCTACTTGAGTCACATGTTTAAGTTTCAAGCTTTAAATGTTTCAAGTAGACAAATTAAATGTGTTATTTCTCTATGCTTTGCTTTGTGATATGACTTGAGATCCTTTTAGTTACTTGGTGTTTAAAATGAGCTTATGCTCAACTTGATTTCACTTCTTTGAATTATGATGAAGATTTTTTAATTTTGAATGCTTATTGAACCATAAATGCGATAATGTTGTTTTGATTACTTATTTGGTGAAAATGGCATTTTATTTGTGTATTACCACCCTATATGAGTTATTGAATGTGCTAAGATGATATATGCACATTTAAGATTATGTTGGTTGTTATTGCGCAATAAATAATAGGGCACTTGATTGCAAGGTGGTAAAGGGAGAAGGGCCGTTTCGTGCTAATGTAGTCAAAGGATTAGCCTTCAAGTATGCCTAGAGAGTGAGTTTGTGATGACCTGTATGTTATGGCCAGGTTTTAATGCTTTTTATAGGGATGGTTAATACATGTGAAAAGTTGTATTAATGTTTGTAAAGGCATACGTTTTACTTGGCTAAGCTTTGTATAAGTTAAAAAGCAAGACTAGCTTTGATATTTTAAGTGGATTATAATTTGATTTTAAGTACTTTAGTATTCTGATTTGAGAAGTTTAATTTGTTTTACGTCAAGCTGTCGAATGGACCATTGTTGAACAAGAGTTATTGTTAGAATCATCCGTATAGTACCCAACTTAATAACTGGAGAAAATGTTTCAGAATAGTCAATTTCAT
>CATIWK010532508.1:0-10950 GCA_949634005.1 Mallotus japonicus
AAACATACTTTCAATCAAATTAGAATTACATTTTAAATAATTTAATTTTTATTAAAAATAAAATAGAAGTTAACCTAATTAGAATAGGAAATATACTTTTAATTAAATTAGAATTACATTTTAATTAATTTAATTTTATTAATGATAAAATAGAAGTTAACCTAATTAAAATAGGAAACATACTTTCAATTAAATTAGAATTATTTTTTAGTTAATTTAATTTTTATTAGAAATAAAATAGAAGTTAACCTAATTAAAATAGGAAATAGTCTTTTAGTCAAATTAAAATTATATTTTAATTAATTTAATTTTACTTGTATTAGGAAATGACTAAATTATCCAATTTTTATATAATAATGAGTGAAAAAATTTTCATAATTTTGCTTGTCCCCCCTCCCCTTCGTACATTTATATATATTATAGATATATATATATATATACACACACACACATTAAAATTGAGAAAAAAAAGAAGCCTAAAAAATAGAAATATCCTAAAAATTAGTTTACCCTTTTAAATAAAAAAAAGTAATATCCTAAAAACTAGAATAGTAATAATGACATACTAATTAACTGTATTAGATTTTATAATATATTTTCCTAAAAAATCGCACCATTCATAATTTTTTTTCCATTGAAACTTATTCTCAAACTTCCTAAGCAATTAACACAAATTCCAAAATAGAAGTATCCCAACGTCAATTTTTTTTAAAAAAAAAAGAATATATAGTTGAGTGAGACTCTTTAGTTCTCAATCATTCTCACAAGTCACTACTCTATCTTCTCAAAATCCTGATTTAGTTGTTGCTGCTTCAGTAAATCTTGGATTTGCCAGGTTCTATTGCTCTAGAATTTAAATTTATTTATTTGTATCAATTGGCTTTTGTTTATTTATCAACTGTGTTTTTTTTCTACTATTCATTTATTTTGTTTCAACTTGTTAATATTTAAAATGAGTGATAGAAAATATCCATCTGGATATGAAAAACTCAAGAAAAAAAAAGGAGAATACAAAGTTTAGTACAATCTCAAAGAGGGGTCCTTAACAAATATCTTATTGACAAAAGGGATTCAAATTTTAATCAAGAGGTAATAGGTGAAGAACCATGCATTAAAGAGGACTTAGAAACTAATAATGTTGATATGACTCAAGGAGAGAATTTAGAAAATAATATTGATGTGACACATTAAAGTGAAATTGTGAATCAAGTCCCTAATAAGACTCTTATAAATAGTTGAAGGTGTAAACAATCTATCTTAATCAAGTGTTATGATCATGGACAATGGAAGAAAATTGATACAAAGTTACGAGATCTCTTAGTAGAGAAAGGTCCCATTAGAATAGATGATATTGAGTTTCCAAAGGATGAAAATAATAGATATTTCTCTAAAGAATATTATATTCGTAAACTACCAAATGAGGAAAAACAAGATAGGAGATGGTTAGTATATTCAATAGATATAGATAGAGTATTTTGTTTTTGTTGTAAGTTGTTTGGCTCGAAATATAGTACAATTCAATTAAATAATGAAGGACGTAGAGATTGGAAAAATCTTGGTAAAAAGTTTAAGTCTCATGAAATATCTAATGAGCATATTATCAATATGACTAGGTGGATTGAGTTGGAAAAAAGATTGTCAAAAAATGAGACAATTGATAAGAGTGTCCAAGATCAAATTAATAAGGAGAAAGAACATTGGGAAAAAGCTCTTGTTAGAATTATTATTGTGGTCAAGACATTAGCTAGAAACAATCTTGCATTTCGAGGAAAGAAAGAAAAATTATATAAAAATAATAATGCGAACTTTTTAGGTTTGATAGAGATGATAATAGAGTTTGACCCTATTATGCAAGAACATATTAGACGTGTTCAAGTGCATGAGATTCATAATAGTTACTTGGGACATAATATACAAAATGAGTTGATTTTGATGGTAGCCGATGAGGTTAAAAGTATGATTATAAAGAAAAAAAAAAGGCAAAGTATTACTCCTTTATTGTACTCCTGATGCAAGTCATAAAAAAAAATGACTATTATATTACGATGTATTGATACTTCAGTAAATCCAATAAAGATTGATGAGCACTTTCTAGAGTTTTTGGTGGTAGATAACACGTCTGGAGAAGGACTTTTTAATGAGCTTTTAAGTGCATTAGAAAAGCACAATCTTGATGTGGATGATATTAGAGGACAAGGCTATGATAATGGGTCTAACATGAAAGGAAACAAACAAGGTGTGTAAAAAAGATTTTTATATATAAATCATCGAGCATTTTATACTCCTTGTGGCTGCCATAATTTGAATTTAGTACTTTGTGATATGACTAATTCATGTTCTAGAGCAATATCATTTTTCGGAGTAGCACAACATATATATTCCTTATTTGCTTTTTCTACAAAAAGATGAAAAATTGTATTAGAGTATATTACTTTGACTCTTAAACCTTTGTCCCAAACACATTGGGAAAGTCGCATTGAAAGTGTCAAAGCTCTAAAATTTCAAGCTCCAAATATTAGGGATGCTTTATTAAAATTAGCAAAAGTTAGTGAAGATCCTAACACAAGGAGTGAAGCCCTATGCTTAGCGACCTATGAGATTGAAAGCTTTAAAATTCTGCTGGGAATGAATATCTGGTATGATATATATAGTTTGCTATAAATTCAATTAGTAAGAGCTTACAACTTAAAAATATGCGTATAGATCTTGCCATGGATAGATTAAAGAGACTTATTTCTTATTTCAAAAATTATAGAGAAAATAGTTTTAATTGTGCTTTAAATTCCTCTAAAAAAGTTGCAATTGAGATGGAAATAGAACTTATATTTCGTTCAAAAAACGTGTCATTCATAGAAAAAAGCAATTTAATGAAAATGATGGCAATGATCATGAGATAATAAAGTCAACAGAGAAATCTTTCAAGATTGATTATTTCTATTATATTATAGGCAAAGCAATATCTTCATTGTATGAAAGATTTGAACTATTTTCAAAATATGATGATTTATTTGGTTTTTTATTTGGTCTTAAAAGATTAAGATCTTTTGATGATTGTAGTTTTGAAAAAAAATGTCGATCTTGAAAAATTTCTTAAATATGATATGCATTCCGATATTGATGGCTTTGATTTGTTTTTGGAATTAAAAATTTTAAAAGAAGTTGCAAAAGAAGAAATTAGTACTCCCATCGAAATACTAAATCAAATAAAAGGATTAGATTGTTTTCCAAATTGTTTCATTGTGTGTAGGATACTACTTACAATACATGTTACAGTTGCATCTTTGCAAACAATTATGTCTTAAGATAGATTAAATGGCTTACTAATTTTATCTATAGAAAATGATTTGTTAGCTAAACTTGATTACAAGAATTTAATTACAAATTTTGCATATAAAAAGACTAAAAATAAATTTGTAGTTTAATTTTTAATTTTTTAATTTTTTTAAAAAAATTAAAAGGCATCATTTTGTGACTTACCTAAGGCTCCCATAAATGTTGAGCCGCCCCTGCTATATTTATAGATACGACTTTGATTAACAATTATAATTAAGTGAAAACCGAGAGTCATGGATTATATATAAGCATTAGATAAAGAAAATCCAACTTGAAATCTTCTTGTACTAATCTAATATTAAATATAAATGTGAGGATAGCAATGTTAAGTTAGATTGGGAATAAATATAAAATTTTAATGCTAGACAGATTTGTCACCTACTGATATTCGCTCTCAATTTTTATCAAAAACAAAAAAATGCTAGATAGATTGAGAGCATCAATTACATAATAATGTTGTTAATTTTTTTAGTTTGTAACAAAGAATGTTCTAAAATAATATATTGATAATGAAAATGTGGTCTAAGTTTGAAAATTTGTATGGTATCTTGTATTTTTTTTAAAAAAAATATTGTATGCTAGGCAGATTAGAGAATATCAATTTTATATTCTAATTGTTACCTTTTTTTAAAGATGCAAAATTTAAATTTTATTATTTTTAATTTATTATGCAATCTATTGTATTTGAATTGTCTCACTCTATTAACGATATTGTTTTTTAGTTTGTACCAAAGAATGTTTTGGAACAATATATTGATAAAGATAAGGTGGTCCAAGTTTGAAAAATTGTGCAGTGCCTATCTTGTATGGTTTGTCAAGCATCATTTTCAGATAAAATGAGATATATTTAATTAGTTTAGCATAACTTAGAAAGAATCCTTCAATAGCTTATGTTTTTTCATTTGGTCCAAAATTAAAGAAGAAAACGGTATTGGATTTTCTACCAAGAAATGATGATGACAAAAAAGATTGCTTCATGGGGTATCCATAAAGAAACCTTAAAATATAGAAGAGTTGGAGTTCAGAAATCATTTTAAAGTCCAGGATTTATTAAAAATAAAGAGAAGAGAATACAGAGACCGAGAAAAGAAATAAAGTAAAATAGAAGAGGCAGAAGCCTCCAACATAGCTAAGCAAACCAAAAATGGACTCTTCTGCTATAAACATAAAAAATAGCAGAATAACAAGAAAGATGTTGAAACTTCGAGCCTTGAAACCCTTCATAGATCAAGCTTCAATGGTTTCTTGGAAATTCTTTTAGAAAGAGTGACCTTATATTTTTGTTTGGATTTTTTACGTTGCACCGTAGTCCACTGTTCTTCAGAATCCATAATATCAGCCCAAGAGACCCCTGCCTTAGAGAAGTTTTCATCCTCATTGACAGATGGAACCGTGGCCACAGCTTGACGATCAGCATCATCATTCTGATTGTAATCCGAAATATTATCGGTATGGGCAAGGTCCAGATTTAACTCTGTATTTGTACCAGAACTCAGATTTTGTATTATAGCCGACGGGACAGAAGGGGAGGACTGAACCCGCGTTGGTGCATCTTGAATGGGCTCAGCATCGTAAAGTGAACGATCAATGGCAGGAGAGCGCGAGGAATCATGCAGCTGCAACGTTATAGTTTCCATGGCAGCAGGAACTAAACCATCAACCTCTATGAGCTCAACCTCTAAGCGCTGCTCATGCTCGTCAGATGGTGGTGGAATCTTATATCGAATAGAGCAAATCTGCACCATATTTTGATCCTGTTGAACATCAATATCATCAGCTGGAGGATCCATAACAACTGTGTCTCTCAGCACCTCATGGGTAATCTCTTTTAAATAATCAAAAGCATTAATAATAGGAATAGAGGTTTGCTTAACCGAATTGGGCTCTTTGACAGCAGGTTTCAACTTCCAAACTTTTTTAGATTCATTTTGTTTAACATTTTTAGTTTGGTTTACACCAGCGTGGGTAATTCGTTTATTCAAACGACAGTCCTTAGGTAAATGACCAATGTTGGAGCAGGTGTGGCAAAAGGAAGAGAGGTTTTTATAAAGAATTTCAATGAAGAAGCTTTTCCCCACTCTTTCAATCAAGAGAGTCTTCAGCAAGGTGCTAGACAAATCAATGTCCACAAGAACTCAGGCATAGTAACCAAAATCTGCAACAGAGGTGGCATTATCAATCTTCAATGGTACTCCAATTCCTTTGGCAATGGAAGTCAGGTTATGAGGATGCTAATACTCCCATGGGAGTTTTTAAAATCGGACCCAGATTTATGTATTTGTCAACTTCTGTGCTGTGGGATCAAAATCTGGCATCCAGTGTTGCAATCGAAGAATTTTGGGCTTCAAAGTGAGCGCTCCCCTACTCCAAGCAGCATTCTTTTCCATAGCAGAATTAAAATTAATTTGATAAAATCCATGTCCAATGGAAATTAACTTCCAGTTATTAGACAAACCCCATAATCCATTCAGTTTTTCCTTCAAATCCACTAGTTTCCATGGAGAATCTCCCTTGGAAAGAATGATACGGGTGATGAGGGCATTCTGACAGAGAGCAAGCTACTACTCATAGATCTCCTGATTGATTTTGATGGCGATATAGCCACCCTTATCAGTTGGAAAGGAATCAATGGCAGGTAAGGGGGAAGGCAAGAATTTATTGACAGCCATGGCGTAAGATGGTTTTGATGTTGGCTTTGGAATGAAAGAAGAGAAAAGGTCATGGTGGCAAAGATAATCCATGGCTAGGGAAAATGACAACGCCAGGCAGAAGAGAAGCCAGACGTCGTTGCTAGGCAGGCGGCTGAAAAAAAGAAAGCCGCTAGGGTTTTCCCTTGCTTTCTTTTTTTTTTTTTTTTGAAAAAAAAATATGTAGCATTGAACTATGCATGATTCACTTTTGTTTTTTGCTACTGTAAAGAGTCTAAACATTCTAAACGATCAAAACAATTTAAAAAATAATAAATTAATTAAATATAATGAATAATAACGATAAATCTCATAAATATTATTAGAATAGTACAAAATTATATAAACAAAATATAAGTAGAATAAGTCTAAAAAAGGTTAAAAAGATCGAACTAAACCGAAAAGTTTGGCTTAATATAGTTCAGTTCAATTTTTAACCTTAATTGGTTCAGTTTATTTTTTAATATTTTTGGTGTTCGGATGAATAAGTGAATTTGGCAAGAATATTCATTGGAATTGCCATTTTTCCTTGCGCACAAGTTTTCAAAAGCATCACAAAGAGCTTCCGTGTTTGTTGTTAAACTTTCTGAAGTACTGCTTCAACAGTAGAAGAACTCTAGTTAATTGCCACAATTGACAAATGATAGAGGCATGCATCTAGTATATTTATAGGACAATCAAGAATCACTAATTAGCCTACCAAGTCTATCATTTTTAGAGTCCTCTCTTTGTAACCTAATAGCTCAGGTGATGGAAATTGTAAGGTTAGGTTATGGGTTCGATCCCCTCCTCCTCCCCCCCCCCCCCCCCCCCCCCCCTTTGACCTCCTAGTTGTTCACAAAAAAATCTATCGTTTTCAGTTCTTCTTTCTTTTAGTTGAATAAATGAACAATATACTGTCTATGTCCTTATTGATTTTTTTTTTTTTTAACAACTGGGAGCTCAAGAGGGGAGTGGGGGATCGAACCCATGACCTCACCTTATAATGTCCATTACCCGAACCGCTAGGCTACAACGGGAGGACTCTACGTCCACTACAACAAAAAAAATGTTTATAGTAACATTTTATAAGAGACATATTTAGCAAATATCATTTTAAATAAATAAAATCATATTTGGAGAACATTTTAAATAAATGTTACTATAAGTTTCTCAATTATAATATTCTTTTTCATTAAACTGACATCTATTGCAAAATGTTGTTGTAATTTGAAGTTTTACAACATTTTCTACACTTATTTAATGTCATTATAATTTCAAACTGAAATTAAAATTTATTTTTATTTCAAAAAGTCATAATATTTAAAATTTTTATATTTAACAATTATTTATCTCTTAGAGATTAAAATAAAAAATGATTCTTATCTCTTAAATCTTTTTCATATTTATCACATTATTTTTTTAATCTTATTAGAATAAAAATCTTTCTAAAATTTGAGAATACAACTTAGCACTTCTCTGTCTTTTCCAATCATTAGAATTAAAAACCTTTTTAATTTTATAGAGTTGCGATTAGCTTCCCAAAAGAGGTTAAGAAAAAAAAAATATTGCCACACTTTTACTCTTATATTTCATTTATGAAACAGGTGGGTAATCAAAATCTACAGTCTCGTTGAATTTGATGAAGCCATGGTCTGTTATAGGTATTTCTTTCATTTATTTTTTATGAAGCCATGTTTTTGTTATAGAATTAGAAGCAGCTAGGATTCCTAGGAGAAAGCGATCAAAGGCACAATTCAATTGGGGTTGGTGGCATTATCATCATTCAACATGCATATACACCTTCCTTTAGATTAAAGGGTTAAGAAATAGTCACTCACTTGTAGCCATCCTTGAGATTTTTTTTTTTTTTTTTTTTTTGCCAGGAGGTGGAGGGAGGAGGGGGATCTGAACCCAAACAGAGCCAACTCCGTGGCTGAAACTAACCAGCTCTAAGCGGATAGCTCAACATTTAAATGTCTAAAGACGTTATCCCTAGGACTTGAACCCATGACCTCAAGGGTCATGAGTTACCCCCTAACCACTTGAACCAAGTGGTGGAGGATATCCTTTAGATTTTTGTTATAGAATTGATGAATCCATTTAAATTGATGAAACTATGATTTGAAAATTAAATTTAAGCTACAAATTCTTTGAAAATGTGGGTCAATCAAGTTGAGATTCTTATTGATTCATTTATTTTTTCTTGAATCAAGTGGTGGATGGTATCCTTTAGATTTTTGTTATAGAATTGATGAATCCATTTAAATTGATGAAACTATGATTTTGAAAATTAAATTTAAGCTACAAATTCTTTGAAAATGTGGGTCAATCAAGTTGAGATTCTTATTGATTCATTTATTTTTTCTAAGAGAAGCTGAACTCTTACTCGAGCTAAGGTTGTTCTTTAAAAATTTCAATTTTGATTTTTACCTGTTTATTTATTTATTACGGTTTGATTGTTCCTGTAATGTAATTACAATTTTTTCTAACTATTTTCTTATGTTTTTATATTATTTTTATTTAATTTTATGCAGGTTTGATCAAGAAAGGCACGTATTTACAAGAAGAGAATATTTTTATGAAAATTTCAGAAGTTCAAGAAATAGAAAGTATTAATTTAGACTTCAAAATTATGTAATTACATTGAAGTTGTAGTTTTTTTTAAGAAAAACTTAAAATAATATGTATTGAGTTGTCTTAATTTTTCAATTGATTGTTGTATTTAATTCAAAATTTATTATTATATAAGCATTAAATAAATTTTATTTCCAGCTCCATAATCTTTTATTACTGGTATTGTTTCTGCACCCTATATATATATAATAGAATAATAAAAAATTAATTTTCAATAAATCTCCACCCTATACTAATGCTGTAATAAGTTGTTAAAAGCTAATAAATAAATTTGTCAAATAACACTACAACTTTTAATCAATAATTATAAAAATTTACACTGTAAAATTTAATAAATATAGAACTAATATTTTATAATAATATTTGTTAAATATTGCAATAATGTTGCGTAATGGTATTTGATAATTATTTTATTGTAATATTTGTCAAATGTTATATAGGTGAATTTAATACAACAACAAAAAAATGTTACAAGAAAATAATATTAACGTTGCAATAAATGAATACCAACAAATTATATAAATGTTATTTTAATATATAGCTACACTAGATAAAGAAACATTTGAGCAACATTTGTAAAAATTATTGGTATAAATGTATAATAACATTTTTTCGATTTATTATAACATTTAACAATTGTTATTATAAACCCTTTTTTGTTGTAGTGAATATTGTACGTTATATTTTTAACAAGGTTAAAATAATTAGTAGTTAGCAAATTGAGGGGGCAAATTACAAAAACATATCAAAATTAAGAGATTGTAAATATTTTATAAATCCTTTTTTTTTTCAATGTGATCTAATTTATTTCTTGCACTATACTTGTTAAAAGGGCATGATTTCGTACCCAAGAAGTCTTGCGAATTTTTGTTAAAATATATATATATATATATATATATATATATATATACATCTTGCCATCCTTTCCATGTGATGAGATATTGACACTCAATTGCCCACGCATTGTTCCATATGATCAATAAGAGCCTTCAAATCAAACTGCCAAATTTTTCAAATTTTTCTTGTCAAGTATTCAAGTCATGTAAAGCCCTTTTTAAAGGTAGGCAACCATGTGCTACTTGCCATATATGAAATTGACATGTTCGTTTTTTAGGCATTTTGTGGAATGTTGACCATAGTAAGTCTATAATTCTGGCCATACTTTTGTTTCCTAGCAAAAGAATATAATCTTGATATCTCAATGATGAAACAATGGACTGAATAAGCCAAATTATTTTGATGAAAATATCCTTGGCTTTAGATTTCATGTTTCTTAGACATCAATAACAGAAGTTCATGTCAATCCCGCCTAGGCCGGATGGTCTACCATCCAGGCGTGGGAATTGGCACCTGGTTGAGTCCCCACCACCCCCCAAAAAAAACAATGGATGTTCAAAAAAATAATAATAATAACAGAAGTCCATGATAAGTAATGAGATTTCATGTGGCACTAAAAAAAAATGTTTGTGACTGATCCAATTCATAGTCTTCTGCATGTAGTATTCATTATCGTATAAAAGGAATCAAGGTAAAATAAATTTATCTTCTATATATGTGCCCCTTGAACTTGATATATTTTGTCAGTTTATCCTTTTAAGTTATAAATTGGTCATTTTAACATCTCAAATTGTTAAAATATAATAGTTATAAATACTTTTCATCTAGTTCATTGTCTAAATAATTTCATTTTAATTTAAAAAAAAAACTATTTAGACACTTCAATAAAGAGTGTCAATAGGTCTTTTAACAAATTTGAGTGTCTAAATGGACTAAAGATGCCAAGTATAGAGGGTTGCACATTCATGTATTACAACCTATACATGCATATAAAGCTTAAATTTTTTATTAAAATAAATTATTGTGTTATATAAATTTCAATTGTAAAAACCAAAATAAATAGTGTTAATTACATATAAAATTTACAATTCACTGGTCATATAAAATTTTACATATAATGTTAAATTTTTTTTCTTTTAAATATATAGAGCACAAATTTGCCATTAAATATAAGAGATATTAATAGGGAAATTGATCCAATATATCCTCAACTTTGGACCAATTTTTAATTTAATCCTACTTTCAAAGTTGCTTCAATTTGGCCCTCCAACTTTTCGATTTGTGCCAATTTTATCCAAACGGCAATGGGGAGCTGATATAGCAAAAAGCATCTTACGTGGCTTACGAGCGTCTTACGTGGCCATCTTTTATTATCAATTCTATCCTCAACTTTTCGAGTTGTGTCAATTCTATCCAAACGTTTTCGAGTTTGTCAAATCTATCCAGACGACAAATAAATTTTGAGATTTTTTAAAAT